>APFE030977972.1:0-29032 GCA_000404065.3 Pinus taeda | reverse complement strand
ATTTGGGCTTTTGGTCAGGAGGTAATGCAGCAGATAGTTTTATGATTTTGGGCTGTTGGACTGTCCCTATGTTGTGTTCTTCAATAGCAGCGTTTAGGGGTTCAAATTTTGGCTTGTTGGGGACATCATTAGAATCAAACATGTCTTCCAATGGAGCTAGACCTATGGGCAGGAGATTTTCCTTTAGCTATATCATTTGAGTTTCATCCTCTGGTGTCTCTTCATGCTCAATCTGCTGGATCTCTTGAATGTTATTCTGATTGAAAATTGTAGGATTTAGCATTTGGTAGGCTGTTTTGGGAGACAGTACTTCGCTGCTCTTTAAACTATGTACTTGTGATTGACTTGCTGGCTGAAGTACTTGTGATTGACTTGCTGGCTCTGTGTCTATTTTCAGACCTGAGAATTCTTCTTGCAAAGTCAGGAAATTGTTGATTTGTTTATCATTGTCAAATACTTGCCAGTCTCTTATGTTATTTGGGATTGATGGTCTGTGCTTTACTTCAGCTGTGAAACGGTGATGGGGATCAAAAGGTAGCTTACAAGTACTTGCAAACATGGCTAAGCTATGAGCATGCAGGTTCTGGGCCCTGGGAATTTTAGTAATTTGGAAATCAGAAAAAGACTTAAGCAGCTCAGAAGCCACAGCTCTGTATGATCTGAGTCTATTATCTTTGGTAACAAAATTGCCCTTAACTTGTTGGATGACCAAGTCTGAATCCCCTAGGATAGATATTCTAGTGATTTGCAGGGATTTTATCAATTTAAGGCCTAGTAACAGGGCCTCATATTCAGCCATATTGTTGGTACATCTAAAATTTAGTCTATAAGCCCTACCTTCTGCATAACTGCTTTCTTTATTGTGCACCCACACTCCTGCGCCTGCCCCTAATTTGTTGACTGATCCATCAAATTCTAGGAACCATAGAGATTCTTTGCCTAGGGGGTTTTGGATAAGGTCTATGAGGCATGAATTTGTAAGTTGGAATGTAGGCTGATTTTTTGGTTTGATCTGCATGACTTTCTTCTCACTTGGCGCAATTGTTTTGTTTTCTAGAGGAACCATTGTTTCATTATCTTGTTCCAATGTTGTGGTTTCATAGTTGCTTGTTTTGTGGTCCTGAATATTGGCTTTGTTTGACTCAGTTTGTGCTTGAATATCAGGGTCTTCTTGTTCAACAGTTTGATTTGTTTGGATTATATGAGCCTTTTCCTTAGTGTTGCTGTTTTCACTGTCATTGTAAAGAATGTATGAGTCTATGTCAGAGTGGACAGCATAAATGGGAAAGTTTTGAGGCTTCTCTGTACTACTAACCATGTATTTCATTAGTGACTCTCTATACAACCTTTTGGGTTGACCAAAGACTGTAATAGTAGCATATGACATGTCCAGTTGAAGAGACCCTTGAAGTTTAGCCCCCCATGATCTTGACAGTAACATCCCATATTTGGGTGGAATGTCAGCAACAACTACATCCATTAAGATGGTTTTGTTTGGATATTGAACTAAAGACACGCATAGGTCTTTTATTAGGCCTAGACACTTGACTTGGCTGGAATCAAATGAAAAAAGGTCCTTGTATGGTCTAGTGATATCCAAATTCAATCTTTCCATTACAGATTTGGGCATTAGATTATGAGATGCACCTGAGTCTAACATTGCATTGTGTAATACATACACTAGTACAAAATGGCTAATTAGTTACTAAAAATGACTAAAATTTGCATATAAATGACCAGTTTTCGGTCGGTGGCCAATAATAGCTAATTTACAGTATCTTATAATGCAACCAACTTTTAGTTATTTTTAGTTTAGTCAGTAATTGGTTGTCTCAATTCTATTGTCTAGTAGTATATTTAGTCATACATTTGGTCATTAATTTAATTATTTATTTAGTCATTAATTGCCATAATTAATGACCAAATATACAACGCAATATATTATTAAATGATCACCTAACAAAACCAATTAATGACAAAAGAAATATGACCAAAATGTTGGTCATGTCATAAGATACTATAAATTAGCTACTAATAGTCATATATATGCAAATTTTAGTCATCATTTGATATCAATTAATGATCAAAGAAATATGACTAAATTTTGGTCGTGTTATAAGATACTGTAAATTAGCTACTAATAGTCGTATATATGCAAAATTTACTCATCATTTGTAATCACAAATTTATCATATGCAATAGTCATTTATCTTTTTTTGGTAGTTTCATATTCATTATATAAATGACTACTTTAGTAGTTTATATTCATTTTATTTAATTTCATTAGCAACCATTATAAGTAACTAATTTAGTCGTATATTCATTTTATTTGTGTTCATAGTTAATCAACATTAACTACTAATTTAGTAGTTTTAGATTGATTTTATGTGTTCATTATTAATCAACATAAATTAGCTAGTATGATTTTGCAACTGAATTAAAAAAAATGTCATACAATGTACGTGTTCATCTAATATGAAAACACAAAGTTACATATGTTAATTACAATACTAAATAATATCAAGTGCAACTATAAAAACACATAAATTATATTATATAAATAATTTCAACTATAAAGTATTACAAGATGAGTTTTCAATTTAACATTGGTTGGAGTACAATTTACACATTAAATATTGTTTCATCACTTCAAAACATTGCCATTGTGTTGCCAAGACATTGCAGGTAAATTCACCAACTTTGAAGACTTGACCATCAATCTTATGATGGATATTGGATCTACGGGTACCACTAGACCAGTTCTCTTCTCTCTCTCTTTAATTTGCATTTTGTCACTCTAGTGTTATTGGTCTCCTCTTTCTTCAATTCTTGCTTCTTACCATCAATACTAAGTTCATTTTCTGAAAAAGAAAGAAGATACAATGTAGAGTATAAGAAATGAAAGGCGACGAATATTGGAATATAAACTAACAATAGACTATAAAGGATTTATATGATATATACCTCAACATCAACAATATTGTCAATGCCATTTTCCCCCAGAAAAGTGAGAAACTAGAACAAGTTTTCTTCAGTTGGGCAATAGTGGCCACTATGTGGCCAGATGACCTGTATAAACAAATCAAATAAAAAGTTATCATAGAAAATAACACCCTAGTAAACTTAATATTAAACATTTAAGGAAATCTTAGGCACAATCATGCCAACTAAGTTACATGCTAAAAATCTCAAGCTGTAGATTACTTATACAATGTGGTAGTGCAATCGAAACTCCTAGACAAAGTCAAAGCTAAGTCTAGAATAAAATGAAATGAAGTAAAAAGGATGAATTAATAAGATAGCCTCATATACTAGACTGCCTTAAACAAAAAATTAGATCTTAAATAGGTTACCATGCCCTAGATTCTAGAACTAAATATATTCTTTACTAAATTATGCCACATCATTTTCACAAGCTACAAATCAAGATGACATGCATTTGAAATAATGAAAGGGACGAAAAATCCTCTATTACGTATATTTGTGGTTGGAACTATTGTTACCTCGTAGTTATACGAGACCACAAGCTTATTAGTCCACAATTCATACAATTCAAAAAAATAGTTTCTGACTTTTTGGAATAAATTGATACTAAATAATACAAGAAATTGTAAAATTGACTTGAATATGAACATCCCTTTTGGAAGTGCATACAAATTCATGTTACATTAATGTAACACTTAAATTTAAAATCGAAGAAAAGATGTTGCTTCCTTCACAACTATAATATGCTTTTGAATTGAGCAATGTATTACCTTAATGTTGCCCCATCACTTCCATTAGCTGATTTAATCATATAATTAGAGATAAACACCTTCAGGCCTAGTCTGAGAATTGTCATTAGAGCTAATTAAAAGACACATTCCATGCTTGATGTCAACAAGGACAATAAAAAATGAAGAGTTAAATGATTTTCTTTATAGAGATAGATCGTAATTGTAATTGAACACATAACAATAGGAGGATAAGTTCTCATGCATTTAATGTAGTAAGATTTTAATTATCTATTAGCATTCATGCCTTATAACTCAATTTATGGCAAAGAATTGGTATTTTTCAGACATAGTATCTGGAAATATTTTCTATGATTTCTTAGTAAATCTCATATCTAGTTCAATTACAATATTGCACAGACCAATAGAGAAGGTTTGGAAGTTGGTGGGAATTTTCTACATGTAGTTGTATACAAAGGAACATTAACCATATGACTTTCTTTTCAATCAAACATGGAGATTATATATGAGAGAATGAAATTTATCCTTGCTTACAAAATGACATCACCACAAAATTTTCCTTGCATCCTGCTTGCTTCCATCAACATCTTGAATCATATGTTTCTTCCCTTTGCAATTTAGGACCCCAGAGGCATGGGTTGTTTTCAAAACTGGAAAAAAATATCTCTATTATTAGATTATCCTTTAAAGAACAAATGGAAAGCTTAAATTGTAGAAAGCCACACAAACATGATTATGAAGACTAAATGTGTTGTTAACTCTCAATCGTTTTTCATTGTTTAGATAAATCTATATATGTTCAACGACAAGGAATTATAAAAAGTCAAAATTTTATTGAAAAATAAAGTTACTTGTTAATTCCTGCAGCTCTCATATGCTCGTCGACATGTCCCATATGATGACATAAATGAAACTAAAAAGGATGCAATGCACTTCTCTGCAATTGAAGGAACATGATGCTACTTTCTAAAGAAATCAAATAGGATTTTGATTGGTATATATGTCATAATATAATATAATAAAGTAGTTGAAGCACAGTCTTGTTTTTGAATATCATATAAATGTATGTATAGCACTGACCATGTGTAATGGTAGTTGGATTAAGAGAGTAAAATTGACCTCTTAGTAGCTTGTACTCTTACCACTAAAAAAGGAGATGCCTTTCTCTTATGTTGTCTTTAGAATGTTTAAATAAGTAAGGAGGGCATAATTCATAAAGCACATCCATGCCACAGTGATATGATTGCAAAGTTGCTTCTCTGACTATCCTACTTAGTTGTTTTTTTAATCCTAAAATTCATCCAATTCAAGAGATAAATATATGTACCACAAGAGTAATTTGAAAAAGTAATTTATGTTATCTTTCCAAGCATCAATTACGTTGCATGGCAAGAATCAACATGCGGTCTACTTATAAAATAATTTCCATGTCATGTGAGGTAATGCATGAAATTCATTAATATCTATCAACCATAACATGCACCTAAGAATCCAACTAAATCATACACAAATTTACTTTCATATTCATTAGTAGCCCAAGCAATGCAAGACACATGAAAATTTCACATGAAAGAGTAAGGGATGAAGGCAAGAGAGAAAACAATAATTTTCTTATGTATTCTCACTAGTCGTATTAAAGCTACCTCTGAGTGAATTATAATTTTTGTAGGATAAAAAGGAAGAAGCAAAAAAAACACAACAAGATTATAGTCAAGATGTAATTAACAATAATTAGTTTCCTAGTGATGCTAATAATTTTGGAATCTAAATTGTAAAAGAATGACACTAGAGAGCACATTCAAAACAAGTATTATTCATTGGAATAGTGTAGTTATAATGCATGGTCCTTATCAAACAATCTTCATTAAGGGAATGAGAAGAAACATGAAATTTTGAAGAATTATTGAAAGGTCTTAAAGGCATGTCAAATGCAGAATTAAGAACATATTTACCTTTCAAAACTATAAAATCCTGAGTTAAGGTGACATATAAGAGTAAATAGATCATTTCAAGAGATTTATGGAAATTTGATCAAATAAATATGGTTGGACATGGAAATACTTCAAAATAAAAAGTATAGCATCTTTATTGTTCAGAACTTGCCACAGTGCATACTTTATAGATGTTTTCCATGTAGTCAAAACCCCTCACAACATTGTAGGGACTTCATTTACTATTCTATAATGGAATGTATAAAATCCCCAGAGATATAGTCCTTATGTTATTTATACTATTGACCTATGGTTTACTTGAAATACAACATGAGGCAGGGAAACCCAAGCAACAATTATTCTTATAGTGGGAGCACTTTGGGTTGGAAACATCTATGTTCTCTATTACTAGATTCAAAATTTCACCTATATGCTCATTGGTTTTGATTGCCAGAATGAGGCTTCCCCTTCAATCGGTGACCAATTTTGGATTCAAGGTAGAAAGTCAATCTGAAGTCTGAACACTTATTACTCTTTCAGATTCAAAGTTTATGAACATGGAATAACATAGATTGATTTATATAAAGAAAGGAAAAACCTAAAGGCCACAAGTTAATTTAAACTTGAGTTAGCTATTGTGTTAGGCTTTAGGATAGTGCTCACTATTTAGGTTAGGTTGGCTGCCTTTTTAATGTTTTCTTTAAAAACAACTAAGGCAAGTTATATTTTATAAAGGGAGGGTTTCTCATTATGGTTACAAGGCACCCAAAATTGCATGAGTTGATAGACCAATCCTTCATTAGAAGAGTTTATCAGGGAGAGAAGTCCCCCAAGTACCTTGAGGATTTCTAACCATCCCTAGGATAGTTGATGGACGCCAAGGACATTTCTCAATCATCCTTGGCATAGAGGGAAATATCCCATGCTTTGCAGGAAAATTCCCACAGAAAGGATGTTTCCTCCCATAAACCGTAGTGATGGAGATGGCTCGTCATGCATCTAAAAAGAAAATAAAATATGTCATAGATAATTTCCACTAGATGATTTCTGCAAATGTTGTGATTATTTTAGTTATATGAGTGCTTTGATAATAAGGAAGAGACTGTAGGATTGAATTGAGATTATAGTACTTTCACATGCACAACTAACATTCACAAACACCATAAATAGGCTGGTGGGCATACAAATTAATTTATTTGAGATGAGGATTAGATTAGTTGGAGTTTAACAAAATCATCTGCTTGGGGAACATATTCTATAATATAGTATTATATACAATTTCAATATGAAAATCCATGTTACACTATTACTGTGTATTTTGCATCTAGGATTCTTAAATAATAGCAAAGCAAATGTATACACTGGCAGAAAAGCATAAAGCCAACAAATCCATGGAGAGAATCAATCTTGGAGACATGAAAAAATGGATACCATAAACTTCAAAGTGGAAACATTCTTGTAAAAAACTCTTCCAAAATAATGGTAGAAAAGATGGTTAGAGAAAGATCCTGACTTTTTCAATGCGCATCATTCAAATGGTTCAATTGTTGGAGTAGACCCACACAAATTATTATTGGAGACATCCTTGAAAGTGAAAATCAAATAATAACAATAAAACACTAAGTCTGGATTAATTTAAATTTTATATTCAATTGTTCCATGTAAATATAAAAAAAAAAAAACAAAAACAAAAAAAAACAAAAACATAGATTATGTATAAGAAATCGACTTATGCGACTTTAAGGTTTGAAATTTTAGCAAGTTCCTTGGGAATTTGTCTAGTCAATGGATTATTATTAAGGTGGTTTTTCACTAAGTAGTGATCATACAACCATTAGCAAGAAATCATATGATATGAATAGTGAAAGAGAACTAGAGCACCTTAGTTTGTCATCTACGACAATACCTCTAAATTATAATCCTAGTTTGGACGTTTCCATCATGACCACATAGACATAGCAGAAAAAAACTTACAAAAATAAAAGTGCCTTCAAATTCCCTAATGATTGAGGACCCTCACCCATAATGTTGTTCTTATACAAGTCCATCATTACAAGGCTCTTTAGATTGCCAAATTCCTTTGGAATGCTTCCTTGAATATGATTTTTGTAGAGCTCACTATTGGACAATGAAAAATTAAAGTGAATTTCAATAATGATATTAGATGCAATTCAAACAAACAACTATATAACTATGATCACAAACATCCCTTTTTTCTTCAAAAGGTCAAAACTTAATACCAACCCCTCAAAAACCATATGTGATTATACCTTTCAACAATTCATTTCCTTCCCAGAAGACCACTTTTGATTCCATGTCATAGAAGACAAGAAATGCTTCCCATAGTAGTGACATGAAATTTCTCTAATGATTCACTAAAAAGAAGTCAAGAAAAGAGAGACTGACAAATAATGAAAGAAAACTCTAACAACCTTATTATTATGCCTCTCTTTCCTTTATATCTAATATAAAGTTACATCAAGGTCACTTTTCCCTGAGTTAGCTTAAATTTGTTTATCACAATTAGCACAAAAGAATCCTAATATAAGAACATATATGTTTCCCAAATTCACTTTAAAACCAACATTTTCATGGATTTGACACCAAAATTCGGTTACATAATAAGTTGCGAAAATAGCAGTAGATAAACATGCAATGTATCCAATATCATGAGCTAAAATTTCACGAACTTTGTCAAATTTGTCTTCAACATAGACCTCCAATCTTCGACACATGGTTGTAATAACATCATATCTAGAATTGAATGCAATAATTGGCATAGATGCAACATCTTCAACTTCAACATCAACAATCTAATCTTGCAATGCTAAGTCCAAAACCTCAAAAATGTTTTCACTCATTGCCTTGATCCCTAACTTAGGCAACATAATGATAATTCTGCACTTTTTCTTCTTGATGATATCAGATTGGATTTCAATATTAGAAAACAACCATGGAAGTTTTAAAATTGACAAAAGTGTTTCTGTGTTCACAGATATTTCTCTGTTGCTTGTATTTTGAAATGCCTGAGAAAACACAATTAGAATTGAGCAACTCTTTAGTTGTACATAAAAAAATGCATTTAGGGCATATGGTATATAAAGTATGAAGGAAAGAACCCATGGTGAAATCATAAATAGTGGTCCATTGAATGTACAAGCTTCTTGATAGGAATTATTCCTGCATCCAGTGGTGATGATGCTAAATGTATAAAGTCGAAACAAGGCTTTGTAATGTACCATCTCCTTAAGAAAGTAAAATACAAGATGAAAACACGAAAGGTGAGCTAATAAGGCCTTTGAAGCCTTGTTTCGACAAGGAATCTATTCAACAATTTCAGCAT
The DNA here is from genome assembly GCA_000404065.3 of Pinus taeda. Classification (NCBI taxonomy): domain Eukaryota; kingdom Viridiplantae; phylum Streptophyta; class Pinopsida; order Pinales; family Pinaceae; genus Pinus; species Pinus taeda. Next base: position 20,024 of record APFE030977972.1, on the reverse strand, counting down.
CCTGGAGGCAAATGGTTGCTAGTGTGCCTCTCCTATAACATCAATTAGAATACCCACACTGTCTAGTGACTTGGAGAAAATAGGAAGGTCACAGAAAGGTGTTGAAGATTTGCAAATATAAGCTTTAGTAAAGGAAATGCCAAAGCATGTTATAGAAAAAGAAGAAGAAACCGTGAAGATGGATTCATTTGCGTAAAATGATGCAACAAATAATAGGTATGCCACAGGATAATTACATCAAGTCCATTTTCCAGATTAGGAATCCATGACCAACTTGGCTACTAAGAAAGCATGTCTCATTTCCCAGGATTAAAATGAATCTCTCTCAAAATTGAGAAGTGTGACTCCTTCACCCAAAACATAGAATGGACTAGATAAGTAAGTCATTGGCCTGAATGGACTAGATAAGTAAGTTTTTGCATGCTATGAAAAAGAGAGTTTTGGACAAATTTTGGAAATTTTCTACAAACAAAAATAACTCTCAAGCATGGAAGGAGAATATTGATGCACAGTAGCTAGAACCTAATGAGTTCTGACAAAAAGAACTAAAGAAAATTTCATGAAAAATATCGAAAACAAAGAAATAAAAGCAAGACAAAGTTCATGTAGGCTAAGAAATCCAAAACAAAATGAAGAAGCCCCATACTAATTTGACTTCATCAGATGTGGAAAATTAAAATAGTGTAGGGTGGTTATTTTTATCTCAACACATCACTTCTTTCAAATCAAAAAATCTATACAACCTGTAGCAAATATTTGAGGGTAGTTTGATGTGTTTTTACATGCTTGAAGAGGTCAAGCCACTAGTGAATAGCTAATAACTGCCAACAAATTATACTCAGCATTTAGAACAAGTATGGTAACATGAAATATAGTAGCAAAACTACAAGCATTCTGAGTGTTGAGGAATTAATTTTTCTACCTATGGGAAGAATATATGACATTCTCTCTTATCTGTTTCAGTGTTCAAGTCTCACTTGCATCTCTAGCAAGAATTCAAACACCTTTTTCAGATATGTTCATCAAGGAAAACAATTGATATGTTGGCCAAACATAAGATTATAAGGCACTCACAATTTCAACAAATATTTCGAGGGTCATTACCCCTTAGAGGAGTTTGTTAGTCAATGGAGGGGACACCTTATATGAGAGTAAGTCACTTGCATACATTTCCAAGTGATTATGATGAGGATGTCTACTCATTGATAATTTTACTTCATCTTCTCCTTTGTAGATTGTACGTCTACCTTGGGATTTTCCAATTGGAGCCTTCTGCATTGAATATTTATGGAAAGTTCTGCTCATGATGCCACAAGTGCCACTTTATAGGAGAAGAGGCTGAGATAGTATAGTTTTTCTCAAGGAAATAGCTATAACATCTTGGAGAGATTCCACAACACCAAACTAAGGAGGCTCCTACCGTCAGTGGGTCGAGTTATAGGATGGAAGAGAATCACAAATTTTGAGAAGGAATAGGAAGAGGTTTCGAGCACATATTTCTAGGCTGAAAAGGTGGTCTGGTTGCACACATTTCTAGACATTTAATGCTAGTCTGACAACCCATTTTTCAAGGAACAAAGCAGTTATGTCATCATGAATTTCAGGGAAAAATTTGCAGGTCAATAGAACAAAATTCAAGGAAGGAAATTAAGAGAAGTGGCATGAAATTCAAGGGACATTGTTCTGTCAATGGCATGAAATTCATGGTGTTGGTTTCAACGATAGTGATGATTTTCTAAGAAGAGAAACTCTGTTAGTGGCACACATTCCAAAGTGGTGATTGTTGGACAGTGAATGAGTTTCAAGGACAATGGCACAATTTCATAGGAAACAATAGGGAGAGATAAATACTCTATGTGATGTAATTAACATTGTAATTAATTCTCTAAGAAAAGAAAAATAAAATCTTCCTTCAAACTGGCTTTCCCCTTTAGGGTTTTTCCAAGGTCTGAAATTGACCAAAAACTAGAGTCCAAAAAATTGTGTGTATAAGTGAAAGAGTAATGGTAGCCTAACAATGTTTCTTTTGAATTTTATATTCATGTTATATCATTAATTAACGATGGGATGTGGGAACTAAACTTGATGTGTAAAACAAACTTAAACGAGGTGAGGCTACATGACACACAATAATTTTCTACACTAGCTAGTGGGTACTACGACTCTGTTGCTCGAAGAATTTGTCTACTAAGAACACTAAATAAAAGGATGTGGTTGTCCAAGTAATTTCTGATAAAGTAGTGACCTATGGAATATTGGAGGACCAATTCCTTCCTATTGAAAAAGGCTAATCATTTTTGATCCAGGTCCTAAAAAAATATGGAGAGAGGGTTTTGATATTCACTAAAAAGGCGACATAACCATCCCTATATCTCGTAGTATAGAATACAAAAAAAAACAAAATGTTCCATATCAATCTATTCTATATGAAAATTAGAAAATCTTATTATCTCTTGGAATCTGTTGTTTAGCCTCCACCAAAGCCTATGTAACCCCACTCAAAACTAGCCTAGAGATATCTTAGAGTACATGCATCTAGTGTCACAACAAGGGGATCAAACAAAGAGGACATGTATCTAACAAATTCATAGAAGATCATCATAGGCTTCAATCATCCTAGTGGTTCAAGCCAAGAGACCTAGATATATTACTTGTATATGTCATCTATGATGAACGTGTTCATAACATGTTTATTCAAAAAAATATGTCCAAGAATATCCAAAGTATACCTAAAAATATGGAGGCAATCCATCAGCCAAATGAAAATAACAAGACATGGGATCTCTGAAAACCAAAAATTGTGATCCCACCCAATAGGTGTATTGAAGGTCATAGCCTCAAAGGAGTTCATAAGAAATATGAAAGTCCTTCTCAATGGTCAAGTCCACAACTCCATATATTGGGATCTATAATATTATATGTTGAAAAGGATGTGCTCTTTTTAACCTTATAACATGTGATATTGATCTAATAGACATATATGCAGTCTGTCTCACCCACTAACATTAGTGGCATCTTGGAACTCATAATATTATCAAACCTCGCAATCTCAGTTCTCAACTATCCATACTCCCTTTACTTGTACATATCAGTAGGAAAAATAGTTATCCCTAACCATGCAAAATACATCCAAATCACATTATCATTTCCAGTGGTTTTTCCTTTACAATCATTTGCACATTGTTATAATTGCCCCAATTTGATGTGTTAAATGATGTACTATATTTAAGAAATTGACCTTGTTGATATCAACTAGTAGGGTTTACATGATCTGAACCAATGATTGGTTTACCTTTGTAGTTTTTATGTTCCTACAATAAGTTGCAGGTGGTTTTCCCCAGCGTATTGATTTCTTGTTCTTCATCCTAATTTGCTTGGTGCAATGTTCTACCATTTCAAAAATGGATTATGCTTTCTTTCTTGTTACTATCTATTTGTTGAAATGCTACTTTTCTTGGAGCTTGTCTTGATCTATATATTTTATATCCTTCAGTTTCTTGCAACTCATATAAAGTAGCCATATTGATTATTGCATGAACATTTTCATTCTTGATATCTATCTTCTATGTTCCTGTCACTTTACTTTGAAGTAATTTCTATGGATTGCAAAAGGGGCCACTTTTTAACTTGTTTATTTTCGAGTTCACTGAGATACTCTGCCCTTGGGAGGACAATTTTGAGAAAGTGAGAATGTTTTTCAAGTCTAGTAACATAAAATGTTTTCATGTTGCAAGTATCCCAGTCATGCACGAATGTGGCTAGCGCCAATCAGGTCTGGTCAAAGGGAGAAAAAATTGCTAGACTATGAAAATGATATGGCTAACTGGAATAACTTCACAAAGGATACCAATGACTTTTATGGTGTTGATATGAGCATCCTAACAAAGCCTTAATCTGGAGAACAAAAGAAGTATTATCTACAGGTGAGTAAATAACATATTTTTCTTTTGATGTCAAGCATAAGGAAAGAATGCAAAAAATAGACAAATCAAATCAATTATAATGAATTATCTAGAAAAAATTATTTTCTTTGGATTCAAAGAAAATTTCTTACCTTTGGGTATGTTTCTCTTGAGAAGTGTTTGATTCCATAAGTTCTACCTATTATATATTATAATTTGTTTCTCAGAAATCCAAGACTTGTTAAAAACCTGCAGAAGTAAAGCCATAAACTATCTGATTTAGAAAGGTCAGAAGTGTCTTAATTCTTTCATGTTAATGTGCTTGATTACTTGCCGCTAATATAACACCCATTATACCAATACCTGTTGTCCGGGACACAGTTTATGTTTATTATAATTTATCCCACCTTTAATAATATATAGAGCCTCCCTCCTTGATCTCAACATTGGTATATCTCAACATTGATATATCTCATGGATTGGACTCTAGAGTATATTCTTTGTGAATGACTCACATTTGAAGTTTTCTTTGAAGTTTGGATGTATTCCTTCAAAGGTAGGCACTCTTTACTCATTTTTGTCAAAATGATTTCCTTGAAAGGGCCTTAGCTTGTGCATTGAAGCAATTTAGGGAAAAGATTAAGGAAGCGTAAGACCACTGGATATTTATTGAAAAGTTCTCTAATAAATACTTTAAAACAATTTAAACAAGTATAACTAGGATGCTTTCACTCCATTAAATTGTTTTGTATTTTGGAACTTCATTTGATAAGGTCGTGACTCTCTGGAGTGTTTACATATTTCAACAATGGGGCTTTTGTTCATTTTAGAGTGTTGTATTTTGTCTCTACTTGCTTTGCTTGCCTAGACATTGTCTCGACTCATGAAAATTTAGTACCTTTTTCTGTAGTGGGTATTTTAGTATCTTTTTATATATCCTTTTAGTATATTTTATGTATGTTTTTTATTTGGCTTAAAGACCATGAAGTGTATCTTGGATTTAAGGGATGGTAAGACATTATTTGTAGACATATCTTTGGAACAATCTTCATCCATATCAAGTAATTGGCACTCCTTTTATCGTCAAAGAAATGGATTGCCTCATAGCCACTCTGGATGAAATTTCTAGTGTACATTCAAACTTTACAACTCCCATTATATATGAACAGGGGAGATTCATTGGATTTGTTGGATGGTTTTATGTCCATTTTCGACTGAGAAAGATGACCTTGTTTCTATAAAATAACATGATTAATGTGTTCGTAACATGTTTACTCAACGAAAGATGTCCAAGAATATCCAAAGTATACCTGAAAAGAGGGAGGCAATCCAGCAACCAAATGACCAAAGCAAGACATGAGGCCTTTTGAAATAAAAAAATGTGATCCTACCCAATAGGTATAGTCAAGGCTATAGCCTCAAAGGAGGTCATAAGAAAGATGAAAGTCCCTCTCAACTTTCAATCCACAACTCCATATATTAGGATCTATAATATTAGACGTTGGTAAGGATGTGCTATTTTTCACCTTATAACATGTGATATTGATCTAACAGACATATATGCAATCTATCTCACCCACTAACATCAGTGGCATCTGAGAACTAATAATATTCTAAAACCTCCCAATCTCAGTTCTCAACTATCCATACTCCCTTTACTTGTACATATCAGTAGGAAAAACAACTATCCCTAACCATGCATAATACATCCAAATCCAATTAATCCTTTCCTATGGTTTTGCCTTTACATTCATTTGCACATTGTTACAATTGCCCGAATTTGATGTGTTAAATGATGTACTATATTTAACAAATTGACGATCTTGATATCAATTAGTAGGGTTTACATGATCTAAACCAATGATTGGTTTACCACTATAGTTTTCGTGTTCCTACAATAAATTGCAGGTGGTTTTCCCCAGAGTATTGATTTCTTGTTCTTCATCCTAATTTTCTTGGTGCAGTGTTCTACCATTTCAAAAATGGATTATCCTTTCTTTCTTGTTTTTAGGGTCCTATAATTTTTTATAGGATCATTTGAATATTACTGATGATTATTATGTTTGAGATGTTGTAAATAATATTTCATCCTGTAAATTGTTTCCAAAGAGACACCAAGTATTAGGATTTAAGGATATTTTTGCATGACAATGTTTGGATCAAATCAGACTGCATGTGTTTTCATCAAAAATCTCTCAGAATAATCTTTCCAACAGTATATCCTGAGCTCAAATCTGTTCCCTGGATTGAAAGATAGACCAAAACAAAGTTGAACTTCAAAAGTAGATAAAGGCCCAAGAACTATTTCTGCTACAGTTTCAAATTATATTTGCATCTATCCTTTGTGAAATTTTTTTCCCCATTATGATTATGCCATATGATTTTTAACTCTAGTCGGGACCCACATAATCACCACCTCATAGATTTATTCCATTATCCCTTCATTTGTTATAAAACCAAACTCTAGCCACATTTCCATGTTTTATTATAAACTCTAGCCATTATCCATTTAAATACTTAAACTCTTGTCATGTTTCCCATTCCCCTTAACTTATGAAATAAACCTGGTCCGCTGGCCATGTGTCACCAAGCCTCATGGGAAATTGGAATCACATTTAGAATCGACCTGACCCCATGGCCCCTTTGTATTACGTAATCACAATATGTGCAACCACAAAACATATCACCATTGGCATAATCACATGAATCAATAAAATGGCCGCCAGTCTACCCTTCCCTTTTTCGATTGCAATATCACATATTGTATGTTCCACCTGTCAATTTTGATTTCGCAAAGTCCTTTCTCTTTTGATATCTAAAATCTTCTGATAAGTCTTGCTTGCCGATATCACAAGTCTTCCCCACTGATTGCGATAAGCCTTCCCCACTAATTGCAATGTGATTGAAGCCCAACCAGACCCAACAGGATTATATGCTATATTCTAAAGTTTTTGTGTCTAGGTTTCTGGTTAAGTTCTAGTTTGGATGCAATATTTCATAGGTTGGATTTGAAAGGTTTTCGGGTCCGAGTTTATGGTTCCAATCTTGTGTACCCCCTTCCTAATGCGATTTCGATCAGGGAAAAACCTCGGTGGATGTGATATGTTAAGTCCTTCAGCTCTGTGGGTAAAGACCTGTGTTAACAATATTTACCCAACTCCATATAATGTGATTTCGATCATGGAAAATTTTCTCCCAAATGTGAGAGGGAATGTATTGTAATGGGCTTTCGGGTCCACCCATGGTAAAAATCCCGTGATAAATGATGAAATGGCCCTCTCCCCATTTCGATGCAATTATAATATGTATATTTAAAAGCGGCCATCAACCCCTCTTCTGTGGAAAAAAACTGCATAAACAGGCTGCAAAGCCCCAACCCTACTTCGATTGTGATATTAAAAAGGCCATGTATTAATTGAAATCTCCTCACCTTCAAACAACACACATACAATCTCACTCTCGTTTGCTTTATCTTTTGATCAGACAGCTCCCAACCCTTTTCAACCCCCCACCATGTTTCCCTTTATCAGTGTGGGGGGGGGGGTCCGAAGAAGTGGTTTCCCCGCTAGGAACCACCGCTACGTGTCCGCCTCATATTATTTCGCATCCCCCACCACTTATCACTTAGCGCTCATGCCCCCCTCTGAAAATCAGCTCAACCCTTACGCCCACTCCCGTCTGATCCCGTTCTCAATTACTGTTCCATCTCCTAGCCTCCATCCACAATGCACCAACCCATCCATGGATGTCCACTCCCATCCTAATAGCATGTTCATTTCCTCTAGTCCCTAGCTGCCACATGGCCCCTCAATGTGCATCCATTCATAATTCGAAAGAATCGCCTACCCTGACTTTCATTGTTAAATTGGATCACAATGAAATTCCCAAAGAAATCGACCCCTTTGCTATGTTATTAAAGATTATTTCCTCTTCCCCATTGAATTTAAATATTGAATTACCTTGATTATTCCATAAATGGATAAATTTAATGAAAGAGGGGGAAATGATGAAACTGAGAAAAAAAGGCAGCAAAGGAAAAAGGGCAGTGAAGACACTTCCAACACATTTTAATCAATAAGCAGCAAAAATATAGAGCACAAAATTGCACATTCATCACAACAGTCATCAAAACATAATGTAGTGAAAAGTGGGACAACACAACACATCTGCTAGCAGGACAAACAACATTGCACATTTGGAGGGCCAATCACCACCAGGATTCGTAAAAAATAATGCCAAAGCTTAGCCAACTGATATTATTAGAAGTTTAATCTATTTTTATACAATTTTTGTAATAAAATATTGAATTCTATTTCAACATATTTGTATAGATATTTGTAACAAATCTTGATAGTTTTAAAGATATTTTAGTTTAGAATTTGTATAAATGCTTCATCATTTGAAGTAAGACATGTTGATTTTTGTGTTCCAGAAAGTTATTGTACTATTTCCATTCAATGGGCCGATCAGTAATAAATAGGAAATTCTTCATAGGATTCATGTGTTGGGGATTTTGGTGAAGTTCTTATCTCACTTTCTATGTGTTTATTCCTTTGTTTCCATGCTTATGTCTTCTTAAATCTGAATTATTTTCCTGAAATTTGCTAAACAAAATTTGTTGAAAAATACACTCTGATTCTAGTTGTGGATAATTTAAATGTTTTCTTCTGATCACAAGCTAAAGAATTCTTAGCTACTCTTTAGCTTCAATTGAACCTATATCTTTTCTTCTATTACATTTCATTTAATTATAAAAGATCCAATCAGTTCAACTACCTTGTCCTATGAAACTCCTTTGAAAATCTGAGACAGATCCCTATTGAATTAGTAGACTCCATAACCCAATGAAATTTTCAAGCATTTAATCAACCAAACCAATTCATAAATCAAAACCTGAACCTAATAGCTAGCCTAATAATATGCAAAAGAACATAGCTAAATCAAACAGAGAGATCCCTCTCTAGAGTTGGAAGGGCTAGATTCCCAACTCCCAAAGTGGTTTTGTGGTTACCTCTATGTTGTCTTCCACAACCTTAGAAAATTATAAAGTGATAACACTTGTTACTATCTATTTGTTGAAATGCTAATTTTATTGGAGCTTACCTTCATCTGTATCTTTTATATTCTTCAATTTATTACAATCCATATAATAATGAGAATGTTTTTCAAGGAGGACAATTTTGTGAAAATGAGAATGTTTTTCAAGTCTAGTAGCATAAAACATTTGCATGCTGCAGGTGTCCCATTTATGCACGAATGTGACTAGCACCAATCACGTCTGGTCATGGGGAGAAAAAATTGCTAGACTATGAAAATGCAATGGCTGATTGGAATAACCTCATTGAGGATACCAATGAATTTTATGGTGTTGATATGAGCATCCTAATAGAGCCTTACTCTGGAGAACAAAATAAGTATTATCTACAGGTGATTAAATGACATGGTTTTATTTTCATGTCAAGAATAGGGAAAGAATTCCAAAAATAGACAAATCAAATCAATTATAATGATTTCTATAGAAAATTTTCTTTTCTTTGGATTCAAAGAAAATTTCTTACCTTTGGGTATGTTTCTCTTGAGAAGTGTTCGACTAGTTCAGTTGGTTCCATGCTAACAGGTGCCTTGTTTGAATCCCTCCAGGTCAGGAAAACTAGTCTACATCAACTTGCTTACTAATTATGTCATCCAAAAATGTGGGGAAAAAATAATACAGAGATAATTTCTTGTCACATTAAAGCCTTCTTTGTGCCAAATCATTTCAGTTGATTTCATACAACAGAGGAAATGTACATGACAATAATTCTATTAGCCTTTTTAAAATAGTTACATTCATTTTAATATTTTAAGCAAATGTCAATTGGACATGTCATATTTTTAATAAAATTGGGTGCCCCAAACCAATGAATCCCATGGAATGGAGTTCCATTAGCATGCAAGGTCATTAAATAGACTTCCTTCTACCACACGCATGAAGTTAAGCTCTCCTATATACTTATGGTTATTAAAGGTTCTGGTGGTGATATCATGTAAAACAAGAAGAATTCATTGAAAATTTGTCTTCATAAATTCTAGTATCTCCTCCCTAAATTTCTTCTCCAAGTCATGAGAATCAAGAAGTTCCCGTGGTTCATGAAAAGTCACCACCATTGCCAAACAGAAATGAAAGGTAAGCTAGAATAAATAATAAGTTTAAAAGATAGCTATATTTCAATACAAGTATATATATGTGAAAAATTATGGTGTCACACAAGAAGTGTTGGAAATATATATCTCATTTTCCCCACACCTAAAATACACCAGTAATTTCTCTCTTAATAATTTATATAAATAGGAGATATTAAAAATTCCATGAATTTTTTTTATTCCAACTAGTAACAACCATCCCAAAATAGTTTACTTTTTCCTTTCAAAATAATTAGTTTAAAAACAAGGGATACTATTTCTACTCATTGAATGACTTTGATCCCCAACACAACTTTCTCCAATGAAGATTCTCTGCATTAAAGAAAACAATGTGTAAATACATGCCATTTGTTTCTATAATTCTTTTTAATATGTAAACTTTCTAGAAACATTAAACTTCCAAAAGGTTGAATCACTAGTATCTGTAAAACCAAAATTATTTTAAAAGTGAAGCTTCAGACCTATCACTTTACATGTTGAAGCTCTTGCTCCAGTTGAGTCATGTTTATTCGACCACTTTCTAGCTGTTGAACATATGCATGTCCAAAACGAGAAATAAGTCGATGATACCTCTTGTTCACAACGAAATATTTAATAAATTACTTTCTTGATTTAGATACAATTCATGTATCCACCAATCTCAACCATATAAGCAACAATTGTAAACCTTAAAAATTAATCATATATCCGAAAACCAAAATGTAATTGGATTCAACTTCCATAGATCCTATTGAATTCATCAGTCTATTAATCTCAACCATATAGTAAACAATTGTAAATTTAAATAAGTAAATAAAAATCTTTATATAGAAGCTATAGTGTTCTTGAAATTCGAATTCCTTAGGCCCTGTCTCAGCTAAAACATTTTATAATGCAAGCTTCACTTTCTTAGATGCTCTTATCCTTCGAAGTGAAATTAAAATAATATTTCCTTCACTAACATTTGTTTCATTATTTAGCTATATAGATATCTTTGGTAAAGATTTATTTCTAGTTGAGTAAGAATATCAACGAAGTGTAAAATGCAGGCTCAACTTTTGAACTCCCCATGAAACCAAGTAACATGCTAAAATTACTCTTTGTACTTTGCCTAGATGATCCATTGTCACAAGAACTAACAAATGAATGAACTAGTTAGAAATCTCATTCCTTCCATGCTCTTAGCATAACCACCATTAATAAGGAATAGATTGTTAAGTCTACATAATAAGCCAATAGATTGGTCCATTTTGCAATTTTTTCGACATGGAAGTTCTCTTAATTCCATGCAATAGCTTGGAGAACAACATATCTACTTCCTAAGTACCTACATTGAGGCTTATAACAAATACTGCATCATAATTGGTTTATAATTGCATGCAAACCTCTATGTCTCAAGAATAGCATCAACATATACTTATATTTTCAAAATTGTATGGCCCAACCAAAGGACTAGCATGGGTGATTACATCAAAGTGATTATGTATGCTCCACTTAGGTTAAACTCCCACTAATGACATGCTTGCCCCTAATTGGGCTCGTTTGGATTTGTAGGGAGTTGTTTCAACTTTCATGTTGATGGGGCCAAGTCCAATACCAAAGCACATTTAGCAAGCTACAAATTAGGTTCCCCCCAATTGCATTTTCTTAGCCAAGATTTCCCTTCATAAGACCACAGGTGAAATTGTTGCTATTGACCAGTAGCATTTAAAACTAAAAAAAAATAAAGTGTATGACTCCTTAGCCCAGATTTTGAACTAGCATAGATCCATCTTAACCCTAAATCTATTAGTCTTTGAGAGATTTAAAAAATCCCAAGAACAATCCTCTCATCCATGTTACACTACTTTTCGCAAAGGTTTGGAAATCCAACAATGAATACTATAACTTAATTTTTACAAATGATCTATTTTATATTTGGATGAATTTTGGGGAGCATTCTAGTCAGAGCTTTTAAACAATTATGTAGATATGGCTATTACATATTTTTAAGTCATGTGAAATAATCTCATGAACATTTGGTTGCTAGAATTCAATGAAGCTTTCTAATGTTGTTAAGAAAGTGGAATGTTGGATAGGACTATGTTCTCTTCCACCAAATATTTATCATCATGGCTACATTTCAAAAGGAAAATGGGGTTTATGCTCAACTGCAAAACCTATAGTGCTAATGACATAATGAATCAATAAAAATATTTTTTACACAAGATAAGACACAAGATGTTCTTATCCTTCGAAGGGAAATTCAAATAATACTTTCCTTCACTAACATTTGTGTACTTGTTTAGCTATATACATACATTTGTAAAACATATTTTTAGATGAGTAAGAATATCAAGAAAGTGTACAATGCATACTCAAATTTTGAATTTACAACAAAACCAAGTAAAATGCGGAAATTACTCTTTGTACTTTACCTAGATGATCCTTTGTCACATGAACTAACAAAGGAATGAATTAATTAGAAATATCATTCCTACCTTTCTCTTAGTATAACCCACCATCAATAAGGAATAAATTGTTAGTTCTGCATTATAAGCTAATAGATTGGTCCATTTTGCAGTTGTCTTGGTTCCATGCTATAGCTTGGAGAACAACATATCTACTTCCTAAGTACCTGCACTGAGGCTTATAACAAAGACTACATCATAATTGGTTTATATTTTCATGTAGACCTGTACATCTCACAAACGATATCAGCATATACTTGGATTTTCATAATTGTATGGCTCGACCAATGGGCTAGCATTGGTTTTAATTTATTTTATGTTCTATGGGAATTTATATTCTATTTTTAAGTAGTATGTGTATCAGCCCATGCATAAATATATGCATATTCTACATATTTTCACATACAAAGATTGATGCAAAATCTATTCTCTTATCTTGTTAGTCTCCATATGTATATAATCTTGATATATTTGCATGTGTTTTGAAAATGAAATTTTAGAAATGTAGGAAAGGGGCAGAAAAGTAGATGGCTAAAAATAATGGTATGTTTCCCTTAGCTTGCCATCTTTCTTCTAAAAAAAGATAGATAGACCATTAAGAGGCAATAATAACAACCAAATCTCACTTGGGCCTAGGAGAAAAAATGTTTTTTTATCCAGGGAAAGCATATATAGACCAAAAATAATGGCCTCTTTCCCCCATATCATCATCCTTATCCTAAAAGAAGCTAGATAGACCATATTGATGAGGAGGTAATAAGAGAAACCAAATTTCTCTAGGGCCTCACAACAGAAATGTTTATTAACCAGGGAAAGCAAGGTTGTGGCAAAAGGAAACCACAGATTTATGTAGGGCCCAGGAAAGAAGTCACCACAATATCTCAAGGTCTCAGTGTGAAGGAATTTTCATTGGACATGCTTTCCACCTCATTTTTGGAATTCCCAAGGGGAAGCCTTAAAAAAGAGCCTTGACACTCGAATTGTAATTTTTTGTTTTTCAATCCAAAGAAAAATTCACCATTTATATCCTTATTTTGAGTGGAAACTACATTTTGTGTGTTCATGCTACACCTGCATGTTTTATGGACCTTACACATGTCCCAATAAAGTCTGTACAATCTTCAAAAAAACAAAAATTACCTTCCTTAAAGGAAAATAGTCATTTTATAATTCCACTAAAATCTCAAAATACAGTCCATATCTAGTCTTGCAATATTAACAATTTAAAAACAAGCAACTATAGACTTGTCACTATTGACTTTGAAGAGCATAGTAAGACTTAAGAAAGATAGAATAGTGTTTGGCCTCCTCTGATTGCTTATAATCCAAAATCAGAACCTTGAAGAAGAGATAAAATAATCGCCCTCTCTGATCTCCTGAACGAAGATACCTTCAACGACCTATCTTCCCTCCTTGGACAAAGCATATGATTACCTATTCAACTATAGATAAATGTGTTTGTAAAATCTTTCATCTCCTTCAACCATCACCAAAAGGCTTGAGAGTGAAATTGGAAAGTTGAATAATGCTCATCACCTGATTAATCACCAAAATGGAGTCCCCTAAAGACCTAAATTTTCTTTACAGTTTCTGAGTATATTGTATTAGAAAAATAATTTCCACGAGTACTGCATAATTTCTTGTTTCTTCCCATAGACTAGCCTTGAATTTTACCCTGTGAGTCTCAGTTAGGTACAAAACTCTAGTGCCTGCACTACTGCAGTCTCTAGGGTTCCTTGTCTTGCACCATAGAAAATACCCATGCTTGGAATTTATCAATTTTTAGAGGTTGTATATATGTTGGACTCCTTTTTTTAACTGATCTTAGTCGTTATACAAGATCGATCTGATCTATGATCGATTTTTTTTTTTAATTTGTGAGTTCCTAGCTAACCATATACCCCTTGAAATCAAACAAGGAAAAGACTTTATAGTCCTTGGGCTCCATTTTGCTACATCATTCTCTTAAACATTCTTCCACCATTTAGCCTTCCTAGGAATTTTAAACCTGCCAACTGTTCAAACTTAGCCCAAGCCTCTTGTGCATAATGACACTTTATGATCAAGTATAAGGTAGTTTCTTTCTCCATTCCATATAACATACAAATCCAAGACCTCTCCTAGATCTCTTAGATGTTTCTTACTCCATTATTTATAGCATATGGATTCTAGGACCTCTCTTGAATCTCTTTGTAAAACTTCCCATAGAATACGGATGTCGTTTCAAGATAGAATTTATTTCAAGATCAATGTGAGTGTGAGATTTGTGTCCCCGTTTCTCACAGCATTAGCTTTCCAATGTTGTACACAAAAAAAATGAATATGAAGGCATGCATTCACATTTTGGCCTTTGATTCTTTTGCAGACTTGATGAAAAAAATAGCCACTGCAGCTATCTACATCCAACATTCCTGGGAAATCATGAAACAATTAAAATTGAGACTATCATCATTGGATGTTTCCTTATGCATATGAAAAAGTTAGGAAGGCTAAACGAACAAATGCAACTACTAGCATTTCTGTGCATTAAAGAAGAAACTCATTCAGATTTTGACCCTAAATATAGCATTTTATCCTTAGAAGACTCTCACACATGCAATCTTTTCTAGAAGGCCTATTGTGTTTCTCATTTCACCACATTCAACTTCACCTTAGGGGACCCTCAATTGATCTCATCTACTTATCCCAATTTTTTACTCTGGAAATTTGATACCAACCGTCCATCCTTCTTCCCAAATTTGTTTCATCCCCATTCACATTTTGAGTGAACAGTATGTTTTGTACATGTTTCTTACATTTTCCTACTTATTTTTATTTTCAACCCATTTTCCTTGAGTATCAACATGTTGAGCTCCTCTCTCTTTAGAAGACATCCCATGATCTGTTGGTACTTCAGGAGATTTAAAAAAAAACCTATTCACAAATGATTTATGGTACATCTCATCCTTAAATGGAGTCGCATACTTGAGCTTATCTTTGATACTACAATTTCTCCCTCCCTCTTCCTTTTCATACTAGGGATTAAGATATGTACTTTGGGTAGAGAGTTATAATGCTCATTTTTTAACTCTTGTTTTGTGAAATTGATTATAGAAGATAACTTTATTTTATAATTTTCTTCATTCACATTTCTTTCTTCACAATTATCTAAATTTCTTGGATATTTTTTCTGCATATGTTTCATCTTCAAGGTTCTTTATTGTTTTGAGACTTTGAATTTCCTTCGTGAAATTTATCATCTCATTGTTTGATTTTAAATATTATCTTCTGATATGGCTTGAATTTCTACAAAAAAAATAGACATCTAAACCACTCTAACCTATAAAGTTTCAAGTGCCAATTCTATTGTTGAGTGTTGTACAAAGTTATTCTGCCATGCATTTTAGAGGGGGTTATCCACAATGAAATATTTGTTGTGGATGCATTTTTTTGTATTTTCAATCTTCAACAAATTTTGAATTACTATAATGTAGGGTCTAAGTCCTTGACTTATATTCTTTGTAGTTAATTTCATATCCTTAGGTGATTAATACCTTCGGAACTATGAGGAGTAAAATCCCAACACAAAAACCAAAGGTCTTCTTCCAAGAGAAGCTTGGCCAATGTCTATAATTTGAAGAAACTTATAAATAGATCATTCTTAAGAAAACAAAAAGCATCATGTATAAGATAAGATAATATCATTCTATTAATGTTCAACAAATGACAACAAAAGCATGTCAATAGAACTACAATAGTACATATAGTTCCAATGCAAAGTGGAAGTGCCATAGCATCTCCTAAAGTAATTATAAAAGAAGAAGATGTTGAAATTTAATAAAAAGCTAGAAACCAAGTGCTAAATGTCTAGCTAACAAATTATAAATAAAATGTTGGAACTTAAAAAATGCTACAAACTAAGAATATTTCTACTGAAAAAAAGAGAGAGATGATGTCAAAGCATGTTGGAGTTGATGGTCAAGGATGAGTAATAATTGCCTAAATTACTTAGTGAATCATGTTTAATGTATGTATGATGGTAATGATGTTATTAAAACGAGGTTAGGGTTTAGGGGGTTCATGGATTCTAGGTTAGAGTTCCCTTCGAAGGACCGAGGGTATGTCCATAGAAATGGATGTTGGTTGAGGTTAAAAGGTCTCCTCTATAACTAGGCCACAACTCCAGAATAAGGCAAAGAGCCTCATGCTTGAGGTAAGGTCTCAGGAGTACGTCCAAAGGGGCATAGGAGTAGACTGCAAACCCTTAGGTAGGAGGTTGAAGGTAGCTACAACACGCCCAGATTGTGGACAACAAGGGGGGGACTAGTATAAGGTTGAAATGTGAAGTATCTTTAGTGATGGAAGTCTAAAAAACAAGTATTTGAAGGATAAAGTACAATTGATTGAAGGGAAAACCTTCTATGAGCAAATAATTGTATAAGGATAAGAAGGCAACAAGGAGTTTGAGGGTTTAAGAGACAATCCCAAACTCAAGGAGCTATTTGAGAATCCTACTAGGTGGGTAGCAAGAGGACAGTGACCAAAGAACTTGATCATTGTGTAATTTTGGAGGCAGAGATAGGAAGGTACATCAAGGAAAAAGAGGACAAAAAGGGTTGGAGACAAATGATTACGACAATAAGTAATTTAAGATAGTTTCTCTTTGTTGTTATGGGAAGATTGAAGGTCTAAAGGATTAGACCTCAAGCCCTAGATTTTTGGTACCATGTATACTAGTTTGTATCAAGGTTTATGAAGGGCCATGATCCTTGACACGGGATCCCTAATTTTTTCTTATTGATGGACTAATGAGAAATGTGATTTGGGTCATATATATCTATGGACTAATGTTTTCTAATTTGTTTTGTTGTGTTAAGTTTCTCGTTAAGGGTTCTTGGTGTGTTTATATGCTAAGATCTAGTCATAGAATAGACTGAGGGTGTATGAAAAATTAACACCAAAATAAATGGAGACCATTGATATCAAAGGTGGGAGGTATGATCCAAGAACTAAATAGAGACCGAATTGACAATGTGTCCCTAACTCTCATGAACTTAACAATTTCTCATCTTTAAAAAATAAATGTACGGCTTGTCCATCTAAAGACAGAGTGATGACGGACAACCCAGGTCAAGAGGGCATCATTGGGAATGGAGATGGCATGCAAGGAGGGTTGTATGCTTGGTTGTAGGTGGCAGAGACTAGCTAGTGCATGGGCTATACCTGGGAACAATGGAAGCAAACTAGGGAATGGTGAAGTATGGAATGATGTTATAGGGAAGGGTTATTTCAAGGGATGGGTTTCAACTTTTGTCGTTGTTTTCTCTTGTGATATCCCTTAGCTGCACGCACCCGTCGAAGGAGGTAAAAAAAAATGTTTTAACGGTGGTGGTTTTTACCCTACAGACACGGATAGTAGGAATGGTCAACTATCAGGATTGTGCTGACTTTGAGCCTGAACCAAAGGATATTTTGTCGATTTGGGGGTGGATCTTTCTAAGAAAAATTTAGCAAAGGTCATTCATCCAGGTAGATATCCAGTAGGGAAATAGAGAGGAACAACGATTTACTGGAGCCCAGATGGTTGATTAGGGTTTCTGGAAGCTGGTTCACACTATGCTTCAAAGGTAGGGGTCTGGGGGCCTGACAAGGAATTCCAAGAGAGTCAGGATACAATGACATTTTCAGCTAGTTTCACTACAAATAAGTTGACAAATAACCATGGAGAGAAACACACAAGCAGACCTCCTTTCTAAGGAGGGTCTGCAACAGGCTATGGGCTCTTAACACATAACAGAAGTTAAAGAAGACAGGATCTGTGTGTCAGATCAACAACCCTTTAACTCTTGATCTAAATGGATATTCAATAGAATGTTATGGTCAACTCGTTTATTTACTTTTTTATGTTGTCGTCTTTTTGGTTGTCAAAAACTCTATATGATCATTTTTGGATATCATTTTTTGCATATTTTGAAAAAAAACAGTTTATGTATTTATGGGTCATTTTCCTCATTAATAGGGAGGCCCGAGATTTGGATATGGCTCTTTTTGGTTTATGGGTCTGAATAGGTTTCTATACTAAAATCACCCCGGATATGGATTACTATATTTTTTCTTACAGACATAGAATATTTTGAATGATTAAATGCATCTACAAATGTAGCTTTATATTTTTTTTTTGTAGGCTGGGGCGGGACTCTCTGATTTACATGTCCATTAAGTACCTCTCAACGGGGGAAGGGTAGCCCAAGATTTGAACCCAAGACTTCCGGTTCGGTGAGACTTCATTTCCACGGCCATTGCCGCTTGAGCTACCCCATGTGGACCAAATGTAGCTTTATATTACCTGAATAGAATGTTCAATTTTTTCCTGGGAAAAAAAAGGTAAAGCTTTAAAGAAAGGGAGAAAATAGAGTAGAGAAATCTACTTCGTACCTCTGTATCTCTTATATGTAATTTATGTTCCATGATTCTGGTTTAAACAAATCTTGATTTTATCTTTTATGTTGTTGTTGACCATTGTGCTCATATAACTGTTATTTTTAGCACTAAAATTCTATCTTCATGGACTATTTTATAGCTCTATAGTATCTTACATATTAGGACATATAATTGTTTGAATAATTATTTTTATGTTTTTACTATAATAGACCTGGGTAATGTTTAGGTTTCTACCATCATCCCCACCTCAAGATGGATCAATTTAAAGTGTGATTCTTCAGTTTGGTGGAAGCTTTGTATATCATAGATAATTAATTTGTAACTCGCATAATAAAGCTTAAAAATACAAATTCTTCTCCCATTAACTTAAGATGAAAAAAATTACAACTATGTGTTTTTATATGTTTTTTAACTATTTAGGATAGGGAAAACAATTCCAACAATTAACATTATAATTATCCATTATATTGGAAACTAATTAATTCATTCAACAAATGTTTCGGTCATCCAAATGTTTTAAATCCTAAATCTCAATTCACATAGACGAACCCAAGTTGTGAATTGACGAACCCAAGTTCCCAAGGTGTCTGCATCCCCTCCCACCCAAAAGAAAAAAAGAGAAGCATCAATACGTACCGACAAAAGCACTGATGTTGGTTTCCGTGACTTCATTCTTTCACAACTTGCACTCTAGATGAGCTCCAATCCATATTGTTCTGAGCAGCCCTTTCTTGGCCAATATGAAATGTGAATAAAATATTGCATATAGGAGAAGCCACAACATTGTTTAACTTTGGCTAGGGTCGAAGCCAGGATCGAGTGGATGCAAATATCAATAGAGTTGGAAGGGAATGTCGTGGTAAAAAAATCAAGGCGGAAAAGGGAGTTCAAGAATGGAAAACATAGGGACAATTTTTTTTTGGATTTTTGGTTTTTGTGTAGCATTATTGGTATGCATCAAAATTTCCCCGCCGTAGTGGGTTCAATATTTGGTTGGGAAAAATTTCGCCACCATAGTGGGTTCAATCTTTGGTTGCGTAGGAATAGCGAAATGGAGGAGAATTGGAGAAAGAAACTTGTTTTTATTTTT
>APFE030977952.1:0-16314 GCA_000404065.3 Pinus taeda | reverse complement strand
AGTGGAGGAACCATAAATTGCTCTAGAAAGTGCCATAATATCAAGCTATCCATGGGAGAATATGTATTGAATAGCCCAATGCTTTCCATTCCAATGGGTGGTATCGATGTTGTGCTAGGAGTCTAATGGCTACAATCCTTAGGTATAATAGCTTTTAATTTTCAAGAAATTTTCATGAAATTTTCTTCAGAAGGAAAGGAAGTTGAATTAAGAGGTATCGCAGGGAAACCAGGAAAGATAATCAATTCTAATGGAATGACAAAGCTTCTAAAGAAAGAACAATGAGGTGTAATTGCACAATTATGTTCGCTAGAGTTTCCCACATCGAAATCATCTATTTCTCCAAATCTCCAAAAAGTATTAGACAATCATTCCAAGGTATTTGAGACTCCCAAAGGTCTCCCGCCTATTTGGTCATGATCATGCTATTCATTTGATTCTAGGAAGTGTTCCTCCAAACATCAGGCCTTACAAATATCCCTATGCCCAAAAGGCTAAAATTGAATGTATGGTTGTAGAAATGCTAGAGGTTGGTATAATTCAACCTAGTCAAAGTTCTTTCTCTGCTCTAGTAGTATTTGTGCACAACAAGGATGGATCATGGCACATGTGTCCATATTATAGGGAGCTCAACAAGATCATTATTAAAGATAAATTTCCTATTCTTGTCATTGATGAACTATTGGATGAATTGCATGGATCAATTTACTTCACCAAATTGGATCTTCGTTCAAGATATCATCAAATCAAAAAGAAGACTAAAGACATTCTGAAAATAGCATTTAGAACTCAGGGTGCTCAAACTATGCGAGGAGAAACAATTACATGCAAAAAGATCCAATGTTTCTTTGGAGTAAAAGAGGTGGAATATTTGGGTCATATTGTATCTCATGAAGGTGTTAAGGTAGACCCTAGAAAAACTAAATCCATTAAGGAATGGAAAATCCCCATGTCCTATTGATTCCCTGAAAATCATTACATCAACATCGAGGGATAACCACCCGGTCCAGACCTTAATACAACTCCTTTTCCATTTGGGATGGTGGCTCCAACTGGATATAATGGGACTAGTTTCCCAGTAATGAATAAAAGGGGGTGAATGAATGATTGGTTTTCAAATAAGTGATAATAAATGGAGGACTTATTCTATGAACGAAAACGTAAATGACTATTTTATCCTGGGAAGCTTCTATTCTTTAAGTGCAATGTTTAATAATCTGTGTTTGTTGATAGGCATATAGATGACACTATGCAATAAGCAAAGACATTCATTTAAATGATAATTGCTTCGTTCAAATAGTTGAACGAAGTAATTGATAAAACAATATTACACTTCTCTTTTATATTACCGATACATGCATGATTGAAAGAGTAGAAAACTGTAAACATCCAATAGTGGAAAGTATAAAGCCTACTGTTTAAAGCACATTCACATATTCAATAATAGCAAAATGACAAAACAACAACTCACATAAAAGGAATAAATTCAGACATAGATAATAGTACCATATGAGCTATGGATTATTCCCTACGCTAATCGAAATTTGAATTCCTTCTTCTGATTCAGAAATACTTTTAAATAAAGGCAATAGTGCACAGTCACATCAAAGCTTCATTATCAAAATTTGGAAAGATTGGTCCAGTCTTCATAAAAGAATATGCCTGAAGTACAGTAGTGCAACTTCAGGCTTAAGTCATATACAAAAACTTACGTACCCTTTCTAAATACATGAAAGGGTCTATAAATACTAAACTAAGCTAACAAACTACAAAATTAAAATGCTACTAAATTGGCATAATCCAATCTTAAATATCTCCCCCACAGTGATCTGGTAATCGATAGCGATGATTCATCCTTCTGGCTGTTTGCCTTTTGTCCTGAGTTGGCATATCACCAGCATTGGTTCCACTTCTTGAGGGCGGCTGAGACGAGAATTGATTTGAGCAGCATAGGTGGCATCATGTATCTCGGGAATGATACACCCGATTGCATCCGTCAGGCATTTGAGGGCGGCTCTTTGACTGTATGGTTTTACTAGGAACAACCAATAGGCGTCCCAAGTTAAACTTTTAATCCCTGAGATCAATCTCCCATTTGTTTCTATCTCTTGGTTACATGACTGCTCCAATGTCTTGGCCGATAATAGTTTACCTGGTGTACATTGAGAAATCATGTTAGATAAATAGAGAGTATTATTGATCAAGTCAATTAAATTGCTCGTAGATAACTTGCATCTAGAAACCGCTCTCTCTGCTTTCATTAATTGGGACTGCCACTCCATGAATAGGATTTCTTTATGGGATTCTAAAATTTTGGGCAAGTTTGCTACCGGTTCCTCATTAGAGTCCTACCAAGTAAAAAAATCTATCAAAGTGTTGTCGGCTTGCTCTAAATCCTATCTGGCATCAACTGATTTGTCTATTATAGATGTTGTTATGTCACACAGAGGTTCAACTTGGGAAAATTCATGACATAACAATCGTATTTGTGTTATTAACTCGACAGGCTGGGGAAGACTCTTGAACCTCTCTACTTGAGCTGATAATTGAGCAATCTTCTCATCTTTTGTCTTTGCCATCTGTTCATTCATCGCCTTCAACTTTGATAATGCCTCTGATAATTCCTTCTGTCTCTGAATCGCTCCTAAATCGGTCCTCTGTTTCTCTTCATGCAACTGTTCGTTGAGTTGGTTATTTAACTGTTGCTGTGTGGACAGTTGTTGTTGTAGTTGTTCTGACTTCTGTTGTTCCTCCGATAGCTGTGCTTGTAGTGAAGCGATCACTTGATCCTTTTATTTCAACAAATTGCTTACCTTCAATGCCTTATCCATGGTGGCTGCCGAATAGGCACCAGCATATTGAGATAACTTTGTCAGGTCATTGGAGGGGTCTAATTCTTCCCTCCATATCACATTGGCTGTTATTGTTTGTTCAGGGAACAAAGAAGGTTGATCAATCCTTCTCCTTTTCCGTTGTCGCTTTATTACAGCCCTGTGTTTTGCGGTATAGAAAACATCCAGTGGAGAAATCTCCTCCACTTGCAAAATAATTTGATCGGAAGGATTCTTCGGAATTATTTCTACTATTGTAGTTGGGGGTAGACCGTTGGTTCCTTTGCTTGGAACCTCCTTTGATGCTGTATCTTGTGTATCGACAGCTTTGGATGTTTCGGCGTCCATTGAGCTCTCGAGATTGCTTATAATCGTATTAAATTGTTGCAATTCCTTGAGAAATCTTGGGTCCATTTGAGTATCAACACTCACCTCCTTGCTACTCTGCTCCTGCTACTTTTTCTGTTCTTCCTCCCGTATTCTCTCCTGTTCTTTCTTTTCTGCTTCCTCTCTGTTTTTCCTATGTGCCTCTTGTTCTTTCCTCTGTGCCTCTTCCTGTTCTAACCTCCGGAGTTCCTCCTGCTCTCTTCTTTGGACTTCTTCATAGATTTCGGATGTAGCAGGAGGTTCGCTGGTAAGCTACTTCTCAGGCTCGCTTGATTGTATCATCGGGGTAGTAGCTAGCAAATCTAGAGGCAGATTTTGCAACCTCTGCTCTCTAAGTTTATTAAATTCTACTAACCCGTCATCATGGTATCTCATTTTAGCTAGCTGATGCACCTGGAATATTGACTCGGCGGAGGAGAACATGTCATCAAACTCATCTTCCTTATGTTCAAATTTAGTGAGTTTGGCTTGATCTAGTGCATTATAGATGACTTTCTTCGGGTCGAAACGTCTATTAGGCAGAGTGGCGAGACTTAGGATGTTAATTTTTTCTGCCTCTTTCTCTGCATGTTTATAATCATGTAGAGTATAGACGCCACACCTTAGAGGAAAAGGAGGTCAAACTTGCTTCTTTGAATTTCTGAGAGTTTTTGTGGCTGATGCAGTTGTAAGCTGATATGCTATTTCACGAGCTAATAACTTGTCTAGTATGTACAAGGGGAGGACATGAGGCCTGGCCTGACTGCCAAAAACTCTTACATAAGTGAATTTTTCTTCTCCAAACCAGGTTCCTAAGGCTGTCAAGTCAATCTCTGCCTGAGAGGAGATCTTAGGGGCAGGTTGATCAAAACTTGCATAGTAAATAGGTAGCATGAATCCATTACAGACTTGGTATAAATGATGTTTATAATGAGCTTTCCATAATTTCTGGTGGTAGATATGAATAGATATAGGGTCGTGTGGAGTCCATATCCACCCTAACACAGGAAACTCGGAATTAAAAAAGAGGGTATCCAAAATATAGGCACTAAAGTAAAATGGAGGGATGAACCTATCAGTAACACGGGATTTGTTTCTGAATTCAAGAATAGCTATAACCAACTTATCCGATAATATAGTCCCCCAATCCATGATTTCACTATTACATGCTGCTTCCATCAAAGATACCATCTCTATGGAAAATTTTGAAGAATCATGCAATCCCCACAATCGACACATCATGACTCTAGCATAACAATAAGGAGAGCATAAGGAGTCGACGGAGTACTTACCCGAAGACTCATGTTTGTGTTTTGTCGGGTTCTGTCTCCATTCTCGTATAGGCTCCGACTCAGTTTCATTCTCATCTCGAAAATTCTCCAAAAATGCTTTATTGTACTTCTTCTCTGGTTCGGGCAAATGGTACATTTGTCTAAAATCATTGGGCTGAAATGAACCGAATACTCTCCCATCAACAGTGCAGAATGTTCTGTCCGTAATTGGAATTTCTTCAATTTCCCATCTCACCACATCCGTATACGGAAGAATTTGCTCTTGAGCTGCTATCTTGTGTAGGTAGGAATCAGCCAAATCTTTTAAAGTAGCTTCAGATTTCCGGCTTGAACCTGTTGTAGCTCATACCGATGTTTGCTGAGGTTCCTCGGCTTCAACCAGGTTGTAAATATTTTTCCAAGTAGTGTTGCCAAGGCCGGGTCATGTGGTATCTGAGATTAACCCCTTTTTGCTTGGTCCCGGATCGGTGGCATGTTGTCCTGTTACCATAGAAGCTGAAGTTGTTCCAGACTTCTTAGATTTGTTCCCCATTTGGTCTGGAATCGTTACTACGGAAAAACTCTGCACAAGAGAAAAATGAACGTAATGCGGAGAATAGATGGCGAAAACCAAGTATGGAGGAATAGTGTCAATCAATAAATAATGGAAGATTTATCATAAGGCTCCCGCAGATACAATATCTGAAGGGATTTAGGCATAACTGCTCATTAATTGGCCGTTAAAACCTGAAAATCATTTAAATGCTCCTTATATCCTTTACTTGTCGAATAATCGTTTAAGCATGGATTTGATTTTTTAGCGGTTGGACGCAAGCAAATCACTATCGGGAAGAGAAAAGGCTTTCAATGATAATTAATATAATATAGCGAAATCATATCAATCCTTTTCGAAAGTCGCATTTGGGTTCATCGCAATCGACAGTCGGAGAAAGCCTTGGGCAATTTTATTTAAGTTTTTACTGAATCCTCGATCGCCGATAGCGATATTGCTTGACTCGCATCGGGAGTTTTAAGGAGGAGAGTTTGTTATATTCATATCGCATTCCCTGATTTTCGATTGCGATATCGTATCGGAGCAAAGGGGAGGGGCCTTTTATTATTTTTTTTCACGATAACCGTTGGCTACTCGCTCTTATCGCATCGGGGAGAATCAATGGGTCATGGTTATGCATCCTTTGTTGTTGCGATATGCGATCTTGCGATCACTTTATCACAACAATAAAGAATTATTCGTTTTATTTTTAGGACCGATTATCTCAAAAAGGTTTTAAAATGTTTTGTTTGTTTCCGAACCTTTAGAAGAGTGATGGATTAATACCAATTTAATCTAAAAGGGAACCATTTCATATTATAATTTTCTAAAGTAAGATTTTATGAAATGGGGGGTTGTTGTATAGCACAACACCTTGTTGCAATAAGGGCTTACTATGTATTGTCATATCACCCAACTGTTAATTATACAAAAATAGCAACTATTACCTTGTGAAGCTAATACCAAAGATGTTTCCCTGCAAATTCTCACACATGTCAACCACATGTTCCAAATATAAAGACAATCATATCTATCAATTTGAAAACCTTTACCAAATCTAACAACCATGTCATAATCCATAGTTAACTCATAGTCATTAGACATAATGCTACAATTGTCACCTATTACTCTCAAGTACATATCAATTGTCTCAACACATATGTGTTAGTACAATCATCTTAAAACAAAATCATTTGAACACATACTCATATTATGCAATTCATCAAACATTCAACCAACTTGCAAACATACCATGTTAAATAAATCGACTAGACGACATAAGAGACACCAAATACTCAAACACCAAATAGATGACATAAGTAATTTCATCCCTTAAGGTATGTCAAGGGAGGATATCTTATCTGCACAATCAATCTAGTTAGCACGATATAACTTTACAACACATCAACTCAAACAAAAATAAGATTCTAATATCCATAACATTAACTAGCTAACATGTTCACATCATAAACTCATAAACCATTTTCATTCATGCATAACAATCACATCTGCATAGTCAGTGTAGATTAGTATGACATAATATCACGACATATTAACTCATATATGAATTTCATAACCCTAACCATTTGCATAGACCAATCCAATTTAGCATGATACATATAACATCATGATCTTAATGTAATAACCCTAATCATCAAGCTAACTATCATATAACAACAACAAGTTAACCTATAACATACTCATCAATAACATATAAACTAATCATCAAGTTATCTAACCTAAAACAACAATAGAAATGCATACCACCATAGGTTACTATCGTTCATGACTATCCAACACATGTTCTTATGACTACACTAATCAACTAACATTTATCATCAATGTAACCATAACATCAATAGAATTAAAGACATACACATAACCATAATGCATATAAAAATCCTTAAACTACATACATGCATGCCCAATGTACAAACATGTATGACAACATGCTCTTGCCTCGAGGTCCAATGTTGCAACTTCACTTTCATGGTCTGCATCTCCTACTCTATCTCAGTTAACACATTAGCATCATAACATACCAATAGCATCATGATGACCTAATTACATACAATAACCTCATGCATAACAACCATGCCCATAATAATGCATGCATAACAAAATATAGACTCCGACATGCATAACAAATGCATATACAACCATACATTCATGACGACACATCCCACAACAACACCATCAACCTTCACATGGCGATATCACTACAACCATGCTCAACACCATACAAATGAAAAAAGCACATGGACTACAAGCATAAGAAACACATATGCAACTGACATGATTACATGATCGATACACAACCCATCTATTCTGAGTGGTGAACCATGCTTTGATACCACTCTGTAACACCATCCTCCCACATCTACCCAAGTAAACAACCAACTGGGGTAAACATGCGACGAGAGGCCACTAAGGTATGATTCGACCTCCTAAGCATTAAGGGAATTTTGAGGTCTAAAATGGGCCTCCTAAGAAAAATGTACAACCCAAATAAACTTATAAGAACCAATAGGATTCAAATGATGATGTCAACCATGGGATTTGATTCACCATTTTTGGAGTAAAAAAGTAAAAAGATTAAAAAATAATAAAACTATTTTTTCAACTCGTATTTTAAACTTATCTCCCTAAGTTTTTACTCAAATTTCAAGCGAGAGTACTCATTGGATGAAAAATTTAATTCCTCATCCAAGAAGTACCCATGTTACATACTTTTGATGGACCCTGTTACACAAAAGATGAGAAATACATGAAAAAGTGTGATTACAATTATGTTTTTCATGTATTTCTCATTTTTCATGTAGCATGATCCATTGAAAGTATGCAACATGGGTACTCCTTGGATGAGGAATCAAAATTTTCATCCAATGAGTGTTGCCATTCGAAATTTTAGTAAACACATAGGGATATCAGTTGAAAATACGAGTTGAAAAAATAGTTTTTTATTTTTTCCCCCTAAAATTTGATGATGCAATCTAATCTTATTTTATTATTTTCACTATTATTTTATAGTTTCCTTAGGAGGCCCATTTTATACCTCAAAATCCCCCTAATGTCACATTAAGGAAGTGAAATTGACGGAAACACACCATACAGACCTTCAACATCAACATTAGGACCCTCAAGAGCCATCACAACCTTTCTACCAACCAACCCCTGATCCCACTGAGATTTTGGACCACTTGAACCTTGGATGCTCTGATGTTATAGGCTTGCCAACATCTAGGAGGCTCTGGACACTTTCATGACAAGGCATGCCAACATCCAAAGACTATTTTTCTCAGTGTTGTGCTAGTGTCCTTGGGTTTTGAGCCACTTTTTCAGGCCTGGAGCCCAGGTTACTGCCCAGAATTGAATGAAACTCTCAAAACAACAAGATAACAAGGAAATGGAAATAAAAATACAATTACTTGAATAAGACCTTGATTGGACCCCTACTAGCCATGACAGACATTTCTTCAAACATATCGTGAATATGTAATCTACAGGTGTAAATAAAAAATCTAAGCATAAGGGTCTCATACTTATCTGAGAATTGCTAAGAAGCGTTGATGCATCAACACATTAGATGCAGTTTCATCCATAGGTCATAGATACATTGTCCATTCATTTAAAAATAAAAACATGATGAGAGTCATACATAGCCACTATCATAATAAATATTCATACAACATAATAACAACATAAATACTAAGGAAAAAACAACCATATGATCCACATATAAACCAGTATAATACTCATGAATTAACAAGGAGAGATAACCTCATATTTATGATGCAAAAACCAACCTGGTATGAGACTACCACGTTCCACCTGACTGTAGATTGGCTGAGCCAAGTCTCTCTTCAGCTAATCACCTCCATGCCATATTCCAAGCATGAATGTGGGATCTCATAAAACACATGAATCCAAAACCATCCAGAGCTTCCAAAGGCCAACCATTAGGGGAATTTTGAGGTATAAAATGGGACTCCTAAAGAAATTATAAAATAATAATGGAAATAATAAAATAAGATTAGGTTACATCATCAAATTTTAGAGGGATATATATATATATATATATATATATATATTATATATATATTTAAAACTTCAACTCATATTTTCAACTTATCTCCATATGGGTTTAGTCAAATTTCGAGTGGAAACACTTGTTGGATGCATAATTTGATTCCTCATCCAAAGAGTAGGCATGTTGCATACTTTCAATGGACCCTACTCCACGAAAAATGAGAAATACATATAAAAAAAATGTGATTGCAATCACGTTTTTTCATGTATTTCTTATTTTTCATGTAATAGGGTCCATCAAACATATTCAATATGGTACTCCTTCGATGAGGAGTTCAATTTTTCATCCAACAAGTACTCCTGCTTGACATTTGAATAAAACCTTAGAGAGATAAGTTGAAAATACGAGTTGAAAAAGAAGTTTTATTATTTTATTATTTTTTAATCTTTTTACCCTTTTATTCCAAAAACGGTGAATCATCCCCCATGGTTGACATCATCATCTTGAATCCTATTGGTTCTTATAAAGTTTATTTTGGTTGTACATTTTTCTTATGAGGCCCATTTTAGACCTCAAAATTCCCCTAATTGGCATCTCAATCCATCAAGCAGTGATTCCACCTCACGATCAGACATCACAAAACCATCATCATATTGGTCTCTACCAAATCCTTCCAGGGCTCTAGAGAATTTGTTCCAACTCGGCTTCCAGGAATAGTAACCTAAGCTATAGATGTCACTGGGCTTCAAGAGCGTTTGTCCAACCAAGGCTTCCACGAACAGTGACTCAACCCACAACTGTCGCCAACATTATAGAGCATTTTTCCAACCAAGGCCTTTAGGACTAGTAACTCAACCCACCGAGGGCTTCCAAAGCATTTTTCCAACCAAGACTTCCAAGACTAGTAATTCAACCCAAGATATTACAGGGATTCCATAGTGTTTGTCCAACCAAGATTTCCAGGAGTAATAACTCAACCCAAGATGTTACAGGGCTTCAAGAGTGTTTGTCCAACCAAGGTTCCAGGGACTACTAACTCAAACCAAGCTAAAGGAAACATGAGAACCAACAAAAAAAATAAAAATAAACCACAAAACTATGGCTATCTTGGAAACGGAAAAGCTAGGCAAATCCACTATCAATCCAGGAAATCCTCCATGCTAATGATAGATCATGACCAAGAAACCACATGCATGTGTTGTGCATGCCAAGACTAGTGAAGAAAACATACATGCAACTCGGTACCTGCAAGAAAAACCTGATGTAGTTGTTGATCCTGATGTCCTCACGTGATTTTCTTCTCTTCCTTTGCCTTATTTCTCCAAAACTCCAAGTAAGCCACACTCTCCAAGAGTATGAGGGAAAGAGAATAGAGAGAGAGATCTCCAAAATTGAACTAGCCAAGCTTACCCATTGATCCTCAGAAGCCTTTTTATTAAGAAGGTCTCTAATTTCTTCAATCTCCATTATTTTCGTTCAATTTTCTCCTCACATTCAACCTATGACCTTTCACCTTCATTCTGTCCTAATTTCCTTTATTTTAAGAAATAAAATGCCAATAAATGTCTCATGCCTTTCCAAACCTTTTCCATTGCCTTTTCCAATTTCCTTAGCCATAATAACTGAAATGAACACCCACACTTAGATGTTTTTCCAACCACTCAACTTGGAATACGTGTCCCATGACTGTGGTCTTATATATTTTTACATGAATTTTTAACCAGGGCTATTACAGGAATAGTTTTTTAGGAAAAAAATACATAAATAATATATTTTAGAAATGGGGCAACATAAGCTTCAAGATCTCAATGGCCAGTAGGAACAGTTCTTCAAACGGGTTTTGATATCATGTTCAGGTAACAAAGTATTCCATATAGGATGAACACCTTTAATAACCACTCACACAGGCAAATCAAATCACAACACCAATATTTTTACCTGGTTAAAACTTTGAGAGACAAAAACAATCCATTGTCCCATCCAATACTGCCACTTGAGGTAATTTCATTAGTGCAAAAGAAAATACTTTACATAAGAGAGTTCTTACAACCAACCATCAACTATGACCCTCCATCCCCCTCAAATAGATATCAAGGACCAATTTGGTGTTAATTCAACGATTAATAGTTGTTAGTGTCAAGGAGAATATGAGTCGTCATATCACTTTATGTCTAGAACATATCATTACAACTAGATTAAAATGCAACTAATGCATACTAAGAAAACACACTAACAATGTTAGGTCCCTATAATACTAGTGATTCCCACATTACTATTGTCATTGTATCCCTTATTATTATTGTTGTGCCCCTATTGTCCCCATATTGTTATTAGTGTTCCCCATAGAAGCCCACTATTATTACTGTTGCGCCCTTATATTATTATTGTTATGTCAGCTTTGATTATATTGTGACCCCTTAGACTCCTATATATAGAAAGGAGGTTTTGTCATTTGTATCATTCAAGAATTATTCATTTTTGTAATTTAAAGGAGGTTACCCCCTCGAAGAGGCTGATTTTGAAGTCGTTGGTCTGTCTTTTCTTTTATTTTATGAGTTGGTTGCGTAACGTTTGGTACCAAAGCTTTGGATTCTAGGGTTTCGCCACTCCAAACAGGTCATCGTTGCATTGTCACTATAAAAAAATTTCTATGATGTTTCGGAAGATGAAATTAAAACCAATTTGAGTCGAAATATTGATGAACCTCGGGTCTAAATTTTAGATCTCTTTTCATGATATTTGTAGAGATATGATCCAAGGAAGTTAGGGTTTTTGCATGCTCCCAAATTACATTCCAAATATGTGACCATGGTAAAATTGCCATAACTTTCTCTCTGAGCATCAGATTAGAATTTCGTAAGAAGTTACAAAAAGATGACGGATGGTAGTTATTTGTGTATCATTTTAGGTTTGAAGGTTGAAACAGTGACACATGCCACTTCGTACAAGTTCGCTCTACTGAAAAAGTATATAATCAGGTCACCTTGGGAGATTGGGAATAACTCTTTCTTGGAGAATCAAATTTTGATCATATTGGTGGCGTTGGAAAGAGGACACAGAGGGATACCACAGATTGCAATTTTAGACCTTGGAAATTCGAAATTTCAGAGATACAACAGATGCAATATCGATCTCCTACAAAGAAAAAAAAAGTGTGTAGTTTTTGTTTTTAATTTGCATAAGTTTGGTTTGAAAAATTAGTTTGAATTTATTCAAAGGGCATAGTGCAGCATAATTATCATTAATTGATACCCAAAAGAAATAAAATGGAAACACCTAGTAAGAAACCTAAAAGTTATAGCATAACTCATGAATAAGAGGAAGAAATGCAACATGATATATCAAAATTACGAGACCAAGTGCAACAATTTTCACTCTCACAAAAAGTAACAAAAGCTACGATGGATTGATTAAATAAAGGCATGGAAGCTAAGATGGATGGCATGGAAGCTATGATGAATGGCATGGAAGCTAAGATGGATGGTATAGAAGAAAATCTTAAAGGCAGCGTGGAAGATTTGAACATAGATTTGACAAAGCTGCTACAAGAAAATGATTACTAATGGTGAAAGGGTAGTAAAGGAAACTCATGATGAGAACAAAAGAAATGTTAATCATGATGTCATAGACTCTAACATTGGATTGAAGACCCACCATGTTCGAAAGATCGATATGAGGAAGTTTGATGGAAATGATCTTGTAACATGGATACTATATATGGAGAAATATTTCGATCTCCATAATGTGCAAAACACACAAAAGGTACGCATTGAAACTTTATATTTGGAACCAAATTAGTTTGTATGGTATCTATGGATTTTCTCTCATAAACAAATTTCCACTTTGGCAATTTTTAAGGAATAAATGATAGCACATTATGAGGATACAAAAAGCAACACCTTTTTTAGTCAATTGATAAATCTCAA
Source organism: Pinus taeda (assembly GCA_000404065.3). Classification (NCBI taxonomy): domain Eukaryota; kingdom Viridiplantae; phylum Streptophyta; class Pinopsida; order Pinales; family Pinaceae; genus Pinus; species Pinus taeda. Next base: position 3,337 of record APFE030977952.1, on the reverse strand, counting down.
ACAAAAGTGTTCAATGATGGAGCACATTGAGGACTTCCAAAAATTGAATATAAGGGTAAAATATATTCCAGAGGAGCATAGGATTGATGTGTTCATAGGGAATTTAAATGATAACATCCAACATGAGTTTTTCCTTTGGGAACCTGATTCATTGGAGAAAGCATTCAAGTTGGCAAGAAACATTGAAAGAAAAAGTATGGCAACAAGAAAGCCTACCACTCACAACTATAAAGATGGAAGTGTTATTTCCCCTAGCCTTCCACAACCTACAAGTTTGACACCACAAAAATTGTAAGGAAAAAGAGAAAAAGGGATTTGTTATAGTTGTGATAGAAAATACACTAAAGGTCATAAGTGTACTGAGAACAAATTATTTTACATAGATTGTGAAGAGGAGGAAGAAAAGGAACAAGAAAAGTCAAAAGAAGAGGATATACACCAGGAACAAACCTTAGAGAAAGAAGAAATGGATCCAACCATATCTTGTAATGCATTGGCGGGAATTACCCCTTCTCAAACTCTCAAGATAGAAAGACATATCAAGGAAAAATAGGTAATAGTTTTGATTGATTCGGGAAGTACCCATATTTTTATTCATTGTAAGATAGCTATGTTGGCATTATGATACAGGTGTTTTCCTTGATGGAAACTCACTCAAATGATAGATCATAATGCAGCAGGTCAAGAGAGAGGTATACGCAGGTTAATCTTGATGAAAGTGTGTATACACGCGGGTTAGCAGAACAAAAGGGGCGTATACGTACACACGCAGGTTCACAGAAGGAAAGGCGCGTACACGTTGGAAAACTCATTTTTGGTCCGTGGTATTTGGTTGATGGTATTTTGTATTGGTCTATGGTATTTGGTCAAAAGTGTTGACCCTAGGTATTGGGTCCAAGGTATTGGTTCTACGTGGTTTTGGACCATGGTATTGAGAGAGGCCTAAACCTATATAAGGAAAATATCATTAGGCCAAGGGAGGAAAGAGTGCAAGTGATGAATATTTGATGAAGTATGAGATCTAGTACGCTAGTTATGGGTTTGTGATGTTTTGCTTGATCTAAACCAAAGAGGCACCTATGCGGTTGATAAAGGTTGATGGATCGGGATCTTGAAGACTAAATGTATTATCATTATATGGTATGATCATGAATAGATCTGAATACTGACGCATGTTTTATCTTTTATATCTTATGGTTTGGGTATATTTGAAGTTGGAAATTGTAGCAAAGGTACAAGTAATTATTTTCAAATCTGTACGCGGGTTCTCTTTGGTGAAAGGGTGTATACACACTGATTTGACATAGTCAAGTAGCGTATACATTATGAGATTTGATATTTCAGGTTGTTGTTGATTCTAGTGGTTGTTGCAAAGTTCTGTGCTCTGGTCTGTGTTCTGGTGACCGTGTTTTGATGACAGGGTTTCAATGATTCAGTTGTTGGGTGATTCAAAGTTAATGATTGTATCGAATAGTGATTGTTTTGTATTTATGGATCCAGTCTGAAAATTTATGAAATGTGGTCCCTGGAAGACAAGAGAAAGTTGTAGCCTTCTACAGGTAGTAGCCTGCGTACTGGTATAAGACTGCACTAATACAAAAATATTGTAAAAAGAAGTTTCTTATTAAAAGAAGATAGAGACGAATTGCAGCAGGTGGTTTTCACCCACATTGGGTTTCCACCTTATATCATGGTGTTCATGTGTGCTTCTTATGTGTGATGATCTGTTCTATTTTACTATTCCTGTTTACTGTTTATATGGTTAATAATGTTTTGGTTCACTCATTGAAGATCAACTAATTGAATCATAAGTTTACTGGATATACTCTAGTTGCATTAAACACAGTTGCATATATACGCGAGTATCCTTAATTGATGTAGCGTACATAAATATAAGTATGAAAATGAAAAAGTGTTTGATTTGCTAATACTGATTCACTCCCGCCCCCCTCTCAGTATTATTTCCAACAATTGGAATCAGAGCAGGTCCTTCAGAAGAAGCTTGATCGCTTGAAGGAAGATCCATTAGGATGAGTAATCACGAAAGAGAAAGATCCATCAGACCACCAATATTTGATGGGAGCAATTTTGACTACTGGGAGATAAGAACCACAACATATCTACAATTGCTTGGAACAAATGCTTGGGGAATCATGGAAGGAGGATATACATATCCATCAGAAACTCCTACAGATATAGTAGATAGAAAGCAATATGAACTCAATGCCAAAGCTATTACTATCTTATTGGGAAGTTTGTCACAATCAAAATTTTTCAAGGTCATGCAGTTCAAATCAGCCAAAGAAATATGGGACAAAATCATTCTGAGCTATGAAGGAGATGATCAGGTAAAACGGGCTAATCTTCAAACTCTCAGAATACAGTATGAAACTCTTAAGATGCATAGTAATGAAAGCATATCTAATTACTTCCTGCGTATAAATAAGATTGTCAATTGTATGAGGAATTTGGGTGAAGAAATTAAGGAAGTTGTCTTAGTTGAAAAAGTTTTGAGATCCTTGTTTGCTAAATTTGAATCCAAAGTGTCTACCATAGAAGAAAATGAGGATTTACAGAAAATCACTATGACGCAGCTACACAGAATCTTAACTACTTTTGAGATGAGAAAAGAAGGACCATCAGATATGAGAGAAGCTGCATTTAAAGTATCAACAAATGGAAAAGAAAAACTCAGTGAATCAGGATACATTTCAGAAGAAGAATATGAGGTAAATTTTATCAAGAATCTTGAACGGGGATCTAGAAGGTTCAAAGGTAAGCTACCTTTCAAATGCTTTTCATGTGGTAGAGTTGCTCACTACACTGCTAGATGCCCTCATAACAAAGAAAAGATGTCTGAAGAAGGTAATAGAAGTTATTATACTCATGATAAAAGTAACAACTCATCCAATAGTGATGAAGACATTAGACTTCTCATGGCATATGAAAATAAGGATGTAGAAACATAAGAAGTTACCAGATTAAAAGAACAGTTGGAGACAGTAACCAGAGTAAGGGAGATGTAGGTTTTAACCCCATACAGAAATTACCTGCATACGAATTCTAAATCACAGGAAAAATAAAAATGCGAGAGAATAACACATAAAACACATATACACAGAGATTTCCCACTGGATCTCACAACCGAGACTACCAGCTTGATTTTTCATTATATTCCTTTCAATGTTACAATACATATTTATACATGCCGAAGCATCCAATACCATGGACCGAAAACCATTGTGTCCAAAACCACAGACCGAAAAACCATAGGTAGGTTCGCCCAACCTAATATAGGGTCCAAAAAAAAAATTCTCGGGGCGCTGCCCCGAACCCC
>APFE030977947.1:0-18994 GCA_000404065.3 Pinus taeda | reverse complement strand
CCAATAGCCATGTGGGGGGGACTTGTCCCCCTTGCGGGGGTCCGGGGGCAGTGCCCCTGAAGCTAAAAATAGATGTAAAATTACCTTGTAAAAGTCTAGTAATTTTTAGTCAATCTGGGCCGTTCATTAGGCGGATGATCTGACGGTAAAAGTTATATTTAATTTAGGGTTTTTTCCCCTAGAAGGCAACCCCTCACTATATATGAGGGAATTGTATTGTGTCTATGCATATCTGTATTTTGAGTGAGGAAGAGAGAGGAGATTGAGAGTAAAGAGGGTGTTACAATGGATCTACTGTAGGTTGTATCTCTTTAGTTTGCTGGATAATATAATAAAAGAAGGACTACCTATTTCTCCGTGGACGTAGCCCAAACTGGGTGAACCACGTATATCTGTGTCTCTCTTGTTTTATGTGTTTTCTGTGTTTATATTTCTACAATATTTTATGTATTCCATTGCTCTGTAATATATAATTTTCTAACAAATGTCAAATGGGGTTTGAAAAGACAGTGCAAATAGCATAGTATGAGTCTTTCTGTCTCTGTCTCATGTATGTATGTATGTATGTATGTAGATATACATATACATGTATATCCTACTCTGAGGTGTCTTTGAAGTAATGGGTTTCTTTGTCATGGAGCCCTCTTTAGGTTATGTTCTAGTGGTTCATACTTTGACTCTAGGATGCCTAGCTTTTGTGTTTATGATGGTGGAGGATTGTTTGTGTATATCTGTACTTAGCTAGAACTAGGGGTGGGATTATTTACTCCTCAAAACTATCCCATAGTTTTACACCTAGTCAAAGAACTAGTGGGTGAGTTAAGAGTATGGGAAATCATTCCTAGGCTACCCCTTTATTTTTGGACCCAGGAAACCTTCACCACCATTGGAAACAAGCTGGGCCCTTTCATCGAAGTGGAGAAAGGATGGTAGGACAAAGAGGACCATTGAGTTGTGTGTATTTAGTTTGATGTAAATCTTAGGAATGTTTTAGTATCTAAAGTTGATCTGCTTATGGGTGGGTGGCATGGATACAAAGGGTGGATTATTGGAAAATACCATACATATGTCATTGGTGCCATGAGGCAGACTATCTTATAAAAAAATTCCCTAGTCTAGGCTTCCTGAGGCTAGCTCGAAGTTCCTCTAGGTCCCAAATGGAAAGTATGGTTAAAGTTATAAGAGGTGTGGATATGAAGGTTTGCTTAAGTGAAGAGGCCATGGCTCCATCCTTAGTTAGGGTTTCGACTGGTGCTCCTTTCAATGGTAATTCTTCTTCCCCTACCCTCTTATATAACACTTTTCCTATTCCTCCTTTCCTTATTCTATGCCCTATTTCAACTATTGAGCCTTCCTTAGGCTCTCCTATAGTGTCCCTTGGTCCACAAAATGGTGTTGATTTTTCCCTCTTTCTCCCACTAATCTAGTTTCCCCATCTCCCCCTGAGCTGGACCTTTCCCTCCCTCCCTCCCCACCTATGACTAAAGTTGAAAAAAAGAGCTATGTTAAGTGCCTTAGGAGGAATCCCAATTAAATCCCCCTTTTAGTAGTAGGGTTTCCCTAGATGTAGCTTTGTAAAAATTGGTGAGCAGGAAGTCCAATCTGAATAGCTCGTAAGAGATTAAAAAATGTAGGTAAGCTTCTATTGCTAGAGCACTTAGAGCAAATGTTGCCCTCATAATTATTTCTTCATGATTCTCCTTTATTTCAATGCGAGGCGAATAAGGGTGTCCATAAATTTGTGTTCCCTAGGAGACTATTATACATTCATAAGCTAATTGTTTTTATGATCTAGGAGACCATGTGTACTGTCCCTAAAGCCCAAAATATTCTAGAAAGTTTGTTAAAATATTTCTCTTACAATATTCAAAATCTTAAGGTTTTTTGGGGGCACTAATAACTAGTTGGAGTAAGGGTTGGAAGGCCCTATGTACTTCTCTTTCCCTTTTGTATATTTGTTGAAATTATCATTTAAAGATAATGTGGTTCATGTCTCTTTACCAAATCCACATAATCCTTACGCTAAACGTGAATTGTATTGGGAAGGATTGATAACTGTAGGTGCTTTTAAGGACCATTACGCTATCATCGATGGAGATCTAAACTTCACCTTGGTCTCTAGAGGCTTGGGGCTAGTCCATGCTGAATCCTCTCTCTCTCTCTCTGTCTCGCTCTCTCTCTCTCTCTTTCTCTATAATAATAATATTTATAATATAATATATATAATATATTTTTTTTTTTTTCTCATATTTCATCATTAACAATCACCTTATGGACCTGGAGCCAACAAACAACCCTCTAACTTGGACGAATGGTTGTTCTGGAGGAAGTGAGGTCTCTTAGTAGTTGGAACGCTTCTCAGACTTCTAAATTACATATATCTTCTAGGATTTCCTTTAAATATATGGTCAGAATTGGAGGAGTCTCTAACCATTGTCCTGTTTTTTCATGTTTCTTTGATGGAAGGCTCAAAGCAAATTCCTTTCAGGTTCTTGTCTTATTAGCTAGACGATGAGAAGCATTGCAATTTAGTGTCTGGAAAATGGTGTCCACTTAGGCCCTCAACATCCTCTTCCTTTTTGGAGAAATTTACAAGGAAGGGGTTAGATATTTTCAAAATCTATTCTCAGATCCTGCTGGAAGACCTATTCAAGATATATTGTAGGTAGTAAAAAGATATCCCAGAGTTATCACAAAGGAGATGAATACCTTCCTATCATAGAAATTTACTGAGTAAGAAGTATGGGAAACATTAACATCTATATAAAGTTATAAGAATATAGGTCATAATGGTTCCCATGTCGAATTTTATTTAGGCTTCTATGATTTTATTAAATAAGTTTTTCTCAATTTTGTCTGTGAATCTCAATCTTTGGTAAGATGTTAGCTTCCTTTAATTCATATTTTCTTTGTCTTATTCCAAAGACACAAGAAGGGGTCTCTTTTGCAGACTATAGGTCCTTTTCTTGCTGCAATATTATTTATAAATTGATCACTAAAGTTATAACGAGAAGAATAAAGATAATCCTCAACTCGTTTAATTCTCAAGAACCATTTGGGTTTCTACATCATAGAAATATACATGACGTGAAAATTGTTTCTTAGGAATTTTTTCACTCAGTGAAAACTACAAACTCAAAAGAAACACTTCTAAAACTGGGTCTTTCAAAGGCTTATGATAAGGTGGATTGGATGTTCTCCATCTCGTCCTTATCCTGATGGGATTTTCTGTTCATTTCATTAATTGGATTATGGGATGCATTCAAATTACGTCCTTGCAGTTATGATTAGTGACTCCCCTTATTTCTTTAAAGCATTGAGGGGACTTCGATAGGGATTCTCCTTATCACCCTCCTATTTTTTATAGTAGTAGATACGATTAACAGGTATAACTCAAACCCATGGAAGGTATTTGTTCTTGCACCAATGCTTTGTTGTACTTGATGCTCTAATTGATTAATACACCAATTGAATTAGCAAATTGTGTTTCACACATGACCTCTCTTCATCTTTGTCTCTCATATGAGGAATACACACACTTATTATCCACAAACATAATGGTTCATAATAGAAATGGTAAGAAATCATCTTCTATTAGTGGTGAAGCTTCACATGAGCTAGACAATGCTAGTACACATGTACTACCATAGGGTAGTTAAAAAAAAAAATCTAGTGATCTCCTTCCAACTAATCAAGACTCAAGTCGATCATGTTTGAAAGTATCAACTCCTTAACCAATGTAGTACTTTCCATTGTCTTAGCTACATACAAAATTCTAAATTGCATATAATTCAAAAGTGTATGTATTTAATTATATTCATATTAATCATTAATGCAAATATTCTTACATGATTCCATTTGCACCATGATATTCTTTAACAAGCTAGGGCATCCACCAAAATAATGAATCCTAGCCACCAAGTCCTTCTAGCAAAAAATATCTCCCAACTAAAGCTTGCTTTTCCGTGAAAGATCCACAATAAGAAAATATAACACAACAAAGACCCCCCTTATCACCTTCACTAGTGTCACAAAGTGTACAAGATAATATCCTTCTATCTTCTCCACATCAAGCACTTCAAGTATATTAGGGTTTCCAAATTTCCAAGGTCAAATGCTTTCTTACTCCACTAATAATTCTCCCAAATTCTAGCTTATGTGGACTTCTTAAAACAAAACCCTCAACCTAGTATTCCATTGAATTTCTTCAAGAACTATAGTGTTCAAGACAAACAAATAAAATGAAAATAAAAAGTGGTGCAAAATAATGTAGCACTCTCATGTTTGTTATGGTTAATGGAAATATTTTTTTAATGTTGTTAATACTTATAGTTATAATTATTTTTCATGGTTCCCCTTTTAATCCCTATTGTTTCATGGTGTGTGTGTGCCCTTTTAGTATTTGCTAGACAATGTGTAACAATTCAACTAGGAGACACCAAAAATAAAGTGGACCAATTTGTCTCTACTACATTTGTTTTTAATGGATTCACATACATAATCCCACTATATTCCATGAAATATTATAAATGACCAAATCACTATAAGGTCTCTTAGATATATAATCTATAACATCATGATATCAAATAGATTTTCGAAACCTATATGACTAATGATCTGTAAATTGTTGTGGATATTCCATTAGACAATTTGTTACAACAAATCTACTAAAATATATTATAAAATATGAAATATACACTATGAGGGTTTATTTCTCTTTATATTTTTGGATGTTAAATAATGTTTGTTGTGTATGCATGAAAATTATAATAAAAAAAAAATAGAGAACAACGAAATAAAACTCACAAACCACACAAGATATAATATGGGAAACCCTTTTGGGAGAAAACCCATGTGGAAGGTGAGGCTTCTCTACTATCTCTGAATGGAAAATGGATGGAAGTTCAAATAAGTGAAAGAAGTGAGGCTTGTGGTCTGTGGGCTACTGTAATGCACAAACCCTATCTATTTTATCTCTCCCTATCCACTCGTGGCTACTCTATTAATCTATTGAAAAAAACACACTCGAATAGAATGAAGTTCCTTTTCATCTTAGTGGCCCAATTATAACACAACTTGATAACCTACTAGTGGTTAGGTTTGACTCCAACTCTGAACTCGAGTTACAATATTGACTCTTTAAGAATCTTCTTCATCATGATCACGTGGCTAGCATATTTTCGATGAATAATGAGAATTGATGTGGCATCCTCTCAAAATATGGTGGTCGAAACAAAAAGGTAAAATTTTGAGTTGCATAACCTTTGCATGCAAACTCCACTTGACATGATTCTTATGTTGTTGGAAAGGTAGATGTGTGTATAATAGCATTAAAAATTTACTCCAAGAAACACCATTTGATGCCTCAAATTCCTTTCGGAAGGTTTCATACCCCAATTTTCCTAATTGGGATTTTCAAATAAAAATAGTCCTATGACCTAATTCCTCCAATTTTTCCACTCTAAAAGCATCACGATGGATGACAAATAATATAATGCTTTAGTATTGGTCAATTGGTTATGACCTAGAATCTCTATTATTCCTACTAAGACCATTGTTATTGAGATTTTACTTGCTAAGTTGATGGTCCTTGTTTTTGATTCTAAGGGAAGCACAAATTTTAATTCCAGAGTTAGTTAAATTCCACTAAAATAATTCCTCCACCACTTCTAGATCCTGGTCACAAATTCCTGACGGTATCAAAAGAGGGAGGGAGCATGAAAAACATTCAAAATATTAAGTAAATAAGGAAATTTTTGACAACAATCAAGGTGAATCAAGTACAAATGCCACTCCTATAATTGAAATTGATGATGCTTCTAATCCACTAGAGATTAAAGTTTTTGAAGCACATAGAACTAAAGAACATGTGAGGTAATCTATAAAATTGATGATTAAGAAACTCAAAAAGGAGATTGAAGAAATCTCAATAGTACCTACACCACAATGTGAAATTTTCATTAAGAACATTCATGTTATCAAATATGATAAAGTTAGTAAGAACATTAAAATTTTAATTTCTATGTTCAACACTAACAAAAAAAAGGAATTTTGTAAGTGATATGTTATGACACCCAACAAATGGACAAACCCAAGATTTTAATTTGTATAGAATGAAGGTTGCTTCCTCTATGGATCTTTTTTTCCCCTCACTTCGAAGCTCGAGATAAAGTGATACAATTGGAAGGAAGATATTATTGAAGCACTTGAAGAGGGAATGAAGATTGATCTTGTTCAATATAAATAATGGTCCATCTATTAGTTTTCTCCTTTCCACCATTGATATTAGAACTAATTTCTACATATCCACAACCACCAACCAATGATGAAGTGTCCTAAGTAGAGAAATACAAACTTAGAAAATATCTTTCATAGGAGCATGCAATTTCTAATTACTAAGAATCTAGAAGAAATACAAAGAGATTTTGTTAAGATCTAGGGAAGTTGCAAAGTGATAACAAACCAAACATGAAGATTTCTTATGCATACGAGTTTGTGAATTATGGATATAAATAGAATACTAATTTTATATAAAGTTCTTTCCTTCCAATTTGAATTATATATCATGGGTACCGTACAAATATAGCCATACGAAGAATCTTCTCACTAATTTTTAGGTAAGTGTAATTGGAGGGGTGTGAGAAAAGAGGATGAAAGTAGTTGGGAAAGGCTATGTAAAATTGAAAGAAGTAGAAAGTAAAATACCAAGACTAGTAGATTTAACAACCTCGGGTTAAATTTTCACGTAATAAAGGATAATAAAGGCAAAATAAAACTAAGGTCATGGGACATGTATTCCAAGCTAAATGGTGGGAAACCATTATAGTGGGAATCACTTGTGGTTCAATAATGGCTATAGAAATTGGCAAAGGAAAGTTATGAGAAATAAAGGAAAATAGGAGAAAAGGAAGATGAAGAAACACAAATATGCATGCAAAGGAAATTAGAGGAAAAATGAAGAAAAATGAGACCTCAATGATAAAAAGGCATTAGGGAATCAGTGGCTAGCTTTTGAAAACTTTTGGTTCAACTTTTTGGTCAGTTTAGATATTGGATTTCTTACACTCTTGCAAACTTAGAGCATTCTTAGATCACTTTAGTATTCACTTGGATTTGGAGAAAGGCAAGTAAGAAAGCAAGGAAAGGAAAATGACAAGCAAAGGAAAGTGAAGGAAAGCAAGGAGAAGGTTGGATAAACAACTTTAGCGGGAATATTTTGTAGGTAACAAGTTGCATGTGTGATTTCCTTACCGGGATGTAAATGCATGGTACATTCATTTGTTTATTTGGTTCATTTGCTATCATTGGAATCAATTTTTCCTAGATTTATAGTGGTTTCAGCCTTGCCTTTCCATTTCTTGGATAGCCATAAAGTGATGGGATTCATTCTTGGTTGAGCTTTGGATTGCCGAAAGATTTTGGATCCAAGTGTGGTGGTCTTAGGAAAATCCCAAGGGTTGGGGGTGGAGATGGGTTTTCTCTAGGAAGCCCTCAACATGTGTGTGGAGATAGGAAAATTCCTCTGGGTGTGGTGAAGAAATTCTGAGGCATCCAAGCTTGTTTTGGTTTTATGATATTGGGATCGGTTTAGGTGAGATCATAGTAGCTTAATTATGGAGGTGGTTTAACCTCTAGATTCCTTGTTTGTTTATGTTTTGGTTTATCCCATGAGATCCCGTATTCATGCTTGGAATATGGCACGAGGGTGATTGGTTGAAAGAAATATTTGGTTTAGCCCAATCTATGGTTAGGTGGTACGTGGAAGTCCCTGACTTGGTTGGCTTTTGCATATGTAAATACAATTTATTTTCCTCATTATGGTTTATGAGCACATGTACTGGTTATTAAGTGATCTTATGGCTGATTTTTCATGGTTTCTAATATGGTTATGTGCTGGTTATATGCATGGTTCTATGATGTGCTCTAGATATGGCTCTTGTTCATGATTTGATAAGTATTTGAATGGTTGATGAATGCATGGGTTAACAAGTGTTATTGCAGCTACTTGAGAGGGAATTAGACGTTCTTGGTGATTCTCAAATGAAGTTCAAAATTTTATGATTAGATATGCATTCATGACCTGTAACTTATATGCTTACCATATGTTTGACGAAATGTTTATCATGTACTAGGCATACATTGGTTCATATCTTGTTCAAGTTTCAAATGATTAGCATTTTTATCATCATTGTCATGATTCTAGAAAGTTACAGACAGTTCTGGGCAGTGGTTTGGAGGATAGCCTAAAAAAGTGGCATAGATCTCATGATTGCATGCATAGAACAAGTTTTTTTCGGTCACAATTACTTGCAGGAAATCTTGTACGTGCGATTGGAGCCTCATAATAACATGCACAATATGTCAAGGGTGTGGTTGGGGTGTTAGGATACTGAAAAATAGTCCCATCTCAAGGATTGACCACCTATGGTGGCTTTCAGGCTCCTAAGTGGTCTATAGTCTCTAAGGGATGTCATTTTGTGTTCAGATAGTCGACCCCATTTCCATAACTGGAATTTGGAGGTCGGGTCATATCACTGACACTCAGCTCATGTTTACCCTGGAGAGCTTGTAAAAGTTGGGTAAATATGGGAGGATGCTTTACAGGGTGGTATCAGAGCAGGTTCCATTCTCTTTAGGTAATATCTGATACCACATGGTGGTATCAAAGTGGGGTTGCAACACTGGACCTCAGGGTAAATGTATATAGTTATGCATGCATGTCAATTGCATATGTGCCTAATATGAATGCATTAGGATGGTTACAGTTATCATGCATTTAGTTATTATTGCAATTTTGTGTCATCATGTATGATGTTGAGATGTAAATATGATGATTTCATTATATATATATATATATATATATATATATAATATATATATATATATATTATATATATATATATATATATATATATATATATATTATATATATATATATATATATATATATTATATATATATATATATATATATATATATATATATATATATATATATGTTGCTAATATGGGATGACTTGTTCAGATGAGATAACCTCCCTTGAGATACACTAAGGTATCGTTTGATTATGTTTTCTTTTCGGTTTATCTAACATGGTATGTTTGCAAGAAGAGGAAGATTAGAGATGACGAGCAAAATGGAGGATTATAGTTCACATGATTGTCCTTACAGATAAGTTGAGTAGCAAGGATATGAGTATTCTCCTGATATAATAGATACATTGAGAAGTTTGAAGGTAGAAATCAGAAGTTGCAAGGCATATAACAACAGGCTGATTGAGACATAGAAAAAGCTTGCTAGAGCTTAAGAAAAGCGATCCAAGGTTAATGTAGTGATTCTTCAGAGCCTATCAGATTTGCAGAGATAGGGACAATTAAGAATTAGTCATAGATAGGAGGAAAGGACTAATGGGGCATATGGTAGTAGGCCTCGATAAGGATACAGGTTGGACATAGATGATACAATCAGAGGTGGCAGATGGTTGGATAAACCTGACATGAAAGGTAGTGCTTACGGGTTCTATTCTAGTTCTAGTTCATAGAGACATCAACTTCATCACCTCCATCATCCTTATAGGAGGAGTGAGAAGTAGTATTTTCCTTAGGAGTTCAAGAAATCCAAGCCTCCTACATTTGATGGAGAGATGAAAAAATCCAAAGATGTAGAATCACAGTTTCCTAGGATGAGGGAGTTATTTAGATTGCATGAGTATTAAGAGAACATGAAATCCAAGATAGCCACCTTTAGTCTCAAAGGAAGAGATGATATTTGGTGGGAATATGTGAAGAATGTCAGAGGAATTAGAGAACAAAAGCTAAATTGGAGTGAGTTTGAAAGACTCTTTAGAAATAAGTACCTGCCTAAGAGGTATTATGATGGAAAGGACAAGGATTTCTATGAGTTGAATATGGGTTCCATGATAAATGAAGAGTACACAACCAAGTTTCTGGAGTTTTTGAGGTATGTTCCCTACCTCAAGGATGAGAATACAAAGGTACAAAGGTTCATCAATGGATTTCCTTTAGCATTTAAAGATCAGATTGAGTATGATGAGAATACAAAGTTACAAAGATTCATAATGGATTTCCTTTAGCATTTAAAGACCAGATTGAGTATGATGAGCCTCAGTCATTAGTAAATTGAAGCATTGTTATGAGTAGTCTAAGCACAAGTCTGATCCTAAGCATGATCAGAAAGGGAATGAGAAGGCTAAAGGAAAATGGTCTCAGAAGTGAGGAAGACCACATGATGCAGGTGAGAAAGAGAATGTGGCTCCTTACAAGAAGTTTAATGCAACTAAGGGACATGGACCTCAGCTTGGTGAGCAGCAGAATAAAGGAAGTGGCAAAGAATCATTGTAGTGTTTTATTTGTGGAAAAGACCATCACAAGAAGCATTGTCCACAAATCTATAGTGCTTAGGAGGTGCAGACAGTTGGGGATGATGGTCAGAGCATTCCTTAGTTGGGGATGATGGGGAATCTATGCAACACTTGATTCCATTGGAGATGGTACTCTCAAATTGTGCATTGATTATTGACAATTGAATATGGTGACTGTCAAGAAAAGGCACCCATTATCATGGATTGACGACTTGTTTGATTAGTTGAAGGGATAAACAATGTTCTTAAACATTGATTTGAGATCAGAATATCATTAGGTGAACATCAAAGAAGGCATCTACAAGGTTGCGTTTCACACGAGGTATGGACATTATGAGTTTGTGGTGGTTCTATGTTACTAATTCTCCAACCACCTTCATGTGTTTTATGAACAATGTGTTGCATCCTTATCTGGACAAGTTTGTGATAGTGTTTATTGATGATATATTGATATACTTAAATAATGAAGAGGAGCATGCAGAGCACCTTGTTAGCGTAAAGATTTCATAAAAGTGTACCAAAAATACTTCCCTTAAGTCACCGGTGACAAGTGACCCTAACAATAGAAAAAGGTTGCTTATATGCTTTAAATATGCAACAAAACATGATAGAACCTTGCAAAAAAATATCTGATGCAAGTCCAAAACATATAGAAACAATAACGGAAAGTGAAATAACCCGATATGACTTTAAATGAATAATATTTTATTAAAAACACATGGTTAGGAAGATTTGCAACATGGGTCTATAAATCCCCATCCATGGGATGGGTCATTTTGATGTCTTTGTGCTTCAACAATCTTGTTCTTATTTATCAAATATGTAGAAAACCCAAAAGCAAGATGAAACTCAAGTGGGAGCTCAAATGTTGTGAGATGACAATGGTGATGATGATAATGATCATGGTGAAGAATAAATGGAAAGGCCTCTTTTTTATAACAAAGTATTGAGTAAATTTAGGACATGGAAAATAATATAATATTATTGACCAAATCAAAATTTAACTATTAGGAATAATTTATTATATTTTTTGGAGAGGGAAAAGACAAAAGGGTCAAAGATCTTTATTTAGAAAATAGTTGAAGTAATTAACAAATAGAATGATTTATTAATCACTTTGTGAGAATTAAGAAAAATGTGAATATGAAATAATTATTAAATAATGGTTTAACAATTATTCCAAAAATAAGAATAAGGAATAATACATAAATAGTGATTTATTTAATTATTCCTAGGTGATTTAGTCAAATGTGTTAAGCAATAATTATGAAATAATGATTTAATAATTATTTTCTAGGGAAAATTAAATAAATACTGATTTATTCAATTATTCTCAGGGGATTTTTTAATTTTAAACATAAATAATTTAATAAAAATGGTTTATTAAATTATTTCCTATGGTGAAAATGATTTTACTATGGTAAAATTAATCCTACATGGTGTATTTCGATCCACCTAGTTAGGAATGGATAGGTGATCATTTTTAGGTGATAAAAGATTGCCCCATAATGTACGAGTATTAGGAGAAAATCATATGACTGAAATACGTTGTAGGTTACACTTCCATGAGACACCAAAGGGGAGAGAGAGAGAGAGAGAGAGAGAGAGAGAGAGCAATGCAAGGAAGGACAAAGAAATGGAGGGGCGAGACCTACTAATCTAATATAAGTCTTCTTTGATTTTGGAGTACATGATTTCAAATGAGGTAGGGGAGGCATACCCATACCCATCGAGATAACATGAGTACAAATAATAATGGTGGACCCAACAATGTGGGTTTGAGAAACAAAGTACATGATACATGACATGCTAGCATCAATGGGCCAGAAAATGATACAATGATATAATGAATCCCATATACATAATATGCCTAGAAAAACATAGGCCAAGACTGAATACAATTACATCTGTTGATATAAGTAGATTAGACATAATACCTGTTACACTAAAATTTGTCACCATGACTATCTGCAGTTAGTATGGCTCCATCAACACTCATATTATCCTCCTTGTCAAGCCTTATACCTCTGCTCTCCATGTCAAACTTCAAGAAAGATAGAAAGTCATTAAAAACATGTTTATCTCTGGGTACGCAGGTTCTCTCTACCTTGCCTGCGTGTACGCATCCCAAGCTCATTGTACCTGCGTACTTGTACGCTCTGTAAGTCAAGGGATGGGTGCGTACTCCTGTAAAGGTTAAAAGGCGCGAGTTTCATCTTAAAAAAGTTACTTGTGGTCACTTCTAGAGCTTTCTAGAAGAGTGTTTGACGTGTATTGAGCGCCTCCAGATGGTTCATGCATCCCTATGATAGAGGAACTTATCCCATCAAGAGAGGAGCTACCCCATCCAAAAGAGGGAGTATCCCATTGATGTTGGAACTGAATAACTTCCTCTAGAATACTATAAATACAGGCCTTGGGCCAAAGGAGGGGAGGTTGAAAGCTGAACATTCTAAAGGGTAAATGCTGCTGGAATTAGGACTTCCATTGTTGATTTGTGAGGAGAGATCACTATCCTTCCTTGTTGCCATATTGGGAGTGGGTGAGCTTGTCAAAGTAGAGGAAATCTCTTGTTGGACCCTGGGAGGAGCTTGCACAACACCAAGGCTCAGGTTGTAATGGTTCCTTTTTTGTTTCCTTAATACAAATAAGTCCATTCTTTTCAATGATTTGTTGTTAATGAATTATTTCATGTACTCCTTGGTCTATGTGATGAATATGCTTTGTTTTATGATGAATATTCAGGTGTTATGCAATCGTTTGCTTTGTTAGTGTATGCAGGTCTTAAAGTGAAGGAGGAGCTCATCTGGATCAGCAAGGCTGGACTGCTACAACAAGCATTGGACCTAAGGTAAGATCGGAAAACACTTGATCTCTCATAGAATAATGTGTGTTTAGAGAAGGATTGCTCTTGTTTGGTTTTCTTGTCACTAGAGAGTCTTAGACTCCTAGGGTTAGATTTATCCGCAAAAATAACTCTTTCCGCATGAAAAAAGCATTTGCCAAATGATTATTGGGATGAAGCTGTAAATTGTGCAATATATATTTTGAATAGGTGTCCTACAAAAGCAGTGATGAACAAAGTGCCGGAAGAAGCATGGAGTGGGAGAAAGCAAGGAGTCACCCACATGAAAGTTTTTGGATGTGTGACTTATGCACACATTCCAGATCAACTAAGGAAGAAGTTGGACAGCAAAGGGGACATATGTATTTTCATTGGATACAATGAGGAATCCAAAGCTTACAGGTTGTACATCCCATCTACCAAGAAGTTTTTTGTGAGTAGAGATGTTCAGTTCATTGAGGAGGAAGCTTGGGATGGAAGCATAGAGAAAACAATGAATGTTAAAAACTGTTTGTCTCATGATGAAGATGATGATGAGATGGCTGAAATACATTCCCAAACAGCATCCACCAACACAAGGACAGCAAGGGACACCCTTGAGGAGAAATGAAAGTGCTTCTCCAAGCACACCACAAGGAGGAAATTTAAGTGCATCTTCAAGCACTTGCACACCAAATGAAAGAGGTAAGAAGTTCAGAAATTTAAGTGACATTTATGATGAAGGTATGAATTCATTGTTTGCTTTGTATTGTCATGTTGATGACCCTGTTCATTTCGAAGATGCTATTAAAGATAGGAAATGGATAGAAGCTACGGATGAGGAGATCAATGCCATAGAGAGAAACAAGACACGGGATTTGGTTGAGCTACCAAAAGGTAAAGAAGTCATTGGAGTTAAATGGGTCTACAAGACCAAGAGTAATTCTGAAGGCAAGATAGAAAGGCACAAGGCAAGACTTGTTGTCAAAGGATACAAACAACAGTATGGGAGAGACTATGAGGAAACTTTTGCACCGGTTGCTAGAATGGAAACCGTGAGAGCAGTGCTATCCATAGCAGCACAAAACAAGTGGAAAATTTACCAAATGGATGTGAAGTCAACATTCCTAAATGGAGTATTAATGGAAGAGGTTTATATTGAGCAACCTCTAGGCTATGAGAAGAAAGGCCAAGAGCACAAAGTATGCAGATTGAAGAAAGCTCTTTATGGGCTGAAGCAAGCGCCGAGAGCATGGTACAGTAGGATAGATTCCTATCTATTGGAAAATGGATTTGAGAAGTGTGAGGGAGAACCCACTCTCTACATCAAAGAAAAGAATGGTAAAATGCTAATTGTTGTGTTATATGTTGATGATGTTATTTTTATAGGTAATGATGACTACCTCATTGAAAATTTCAAATCAGTCTCGAAAGAAGAATTTGAAATGACTGACATGGGTTTGCTGAAATACTTCTTAGGAATAGAAGTAGATAAAAATGAAAATGGAATTTTTATTTCACAAGAGAAATATGTGAATGAAGTGTTGGAAAGATTCCACATGCAGAACAACAAAGCAGCAATCACTCCCATAGTGATGGGATTAAAACTCAACAAAGAGGACAACATCAAGGATTTTGATCCTAGTCTGTACAAGAGCGTAGTTGGCAGCCTAATGTATTTAACTGCAACTAGATTGGATATAATTTTTGCTGTTAGTTTAATTTCCAGATTCATGGAGAGGCCAAAAGAAGCACATTGACAGGCAGCAAAAAGGATTCTGAGGTATGTTAAAGGTACTAGAAGATTTGGCATTTTATATAATACTTTAGAATGTTCAGATTTAATTGGATACACTGATAGTGATTGGGCTGGAAGTGTAGATGATCAGAAAAGCACACCCGGTTATGTTTTTCACATGGGTTCAGGAGCCATTTCATGGGCTTCTAAGAAACAACCTATTGTAGCATTGTCTACAACAGAAGCAAAATATGTGGCAGCTACAGCAGTAGCATGTCAAGCCGTTTGGATGAGAAGGATGTTAAGGAGCTTAGGCCAAGAGTAGGCAAAAGCAACGGTGATTTTTTGTGACAATAGCTCAGCTATTGCATTATCCAATAATCCAGTGTTTCATAAGAGAACGAAACACATTGACACAAGGTTTCACTACATCAGGGAATTGGTAAGCAATGGAGAAATTGTTTTACAACATTGCAGGACTCAAGAACAGGTTGCAGACATTTTGACAAAGCCACTGGACCAGAAAAGTTTTGAATTTTTGAGGAAGTGTTTGGGTATGACTGATAACCCGGCAGTTGAAATTAAAGGGGAGTGTTGAAATGTAATTTCAACCGCAGCATTAGTCAAACAGCGACCACAACGCTATTTCGCAAAACCGTTCGTACGCTTCCCCGCACCGCTCTTGCTGATCAATGGTTTTTCCTTCGATGGCTCTGATTAGTGCAACCTGTTGACGCGTGGCCACTGTACGTCTCCAAAACCGCCCATCTCCCGACTGCTAAAGATCGTGTGAATTGGGCAAGCGATATTCGTCCGATTGCAAGGATGGATGATGACCGTTGATTGAAGTCAAAGATGCATTCAGGCCTGAACATGACGTGACGTGAATGTTTTTTTTTGACCGCCGTAAAAGTCATTAATGAACTTTAATATGGTTCGTAGGATGGTTGGTAAATGTTTTAATTTTATTCTTTTTCTTATTTAGGGAGGTATGGGCAAGTCAACACATAGTTAAGTTTTTTTTTGGTTTTGGTACATGTAATGTTTTGTGTTCATTTTGCATATGGAATGAAAAGAGAGGGCTCATGGCAGCGAATGAAAAACAGGGGTAATTTTGAAAAAGAAATGTAATATGCAGCAGCACAAGTGAATGGAGAATTTTTACACCGCAATGTAAAAATATACAACATTATTTTCATTTTTAAACAGAGACAGAGTTTTTTGTAATGCACAGGAGTGCTGAGAGACAGAGTAACTTTTGTTGGTTGAATATGTAAATTTTTTTTGAGGGCATATGGAATGTAAAGCAGCAGTGCGTAAATAAAAATTTAACACAACAATGTTGAATTTTGATTGTGAAACAGAGTATTGTTTTTATTGCAGAGACAAAGTAATTTTATTTTTGTGAAGTTCTTTGTGAATCCCTCTGAGGGAGAGGAAGAAATATGTATCATGAATTTTATTAATGAATACAAGTTTGATTTGTATGTGAAAAACTATGTCTGCTCAGAATTTTTTTTTTGATTCCCTGTGTTAATGATCCTGTGGAGAAAACAAAGCATTGTTCTCTGTTCTTTTGTGTTTGAAATTACCAGAAATTTCCAACAAAAATCGCCATCCAAAATAGTGTACATTTTTTAGGCAGCATTGGGGGAACAAATCTGATTGTGGTGATGTGCTATTTGGTACTGTTCTGTAGACGTATCAAGAATCGAAACGGGAATCGAAATGGCTATGATAGATCATGTGATTATATTTTCCTTGCTCTACTCCATTGAGTTCTTTAATTTTGTCGTACTCAAACGTTATGAGAAAATATGTGTCATGGTGCTCTGCGTAGATGAAAATGTAATAGAAAGGGACAATTTCGAACACTTTTTCTTTGATTACGAGGTGCTAAGAGACTCCACTGGAAACTTTGATAGACGGAACATGCTTGGCGAAGGAGGATTTGGTGAAGTTTATAAGGTATACTTTCAAACACGGATTTGATGAGTCTGTCCTGAATTATATGTGGTTGGCAGCTTAATCATAATAAGTTTGGTGAGCAAGGAATACTTCCGGATGGGAGGGATGTTGCTGTTAAGAAACTGAATGGAAGGCACGAGACTCAAGGCACAAAGGAGTTTCAGACACAAGTGAAGCTTCTAACCAGCGTCCGGCATCGAAATCCTGTTCGTTTATTCGAATGTTGCACGTGGGGGAACAAGCGTTTGCTTGTTTACGAATTTATGCCAAATAACAGTCTTCACAAGCGCTTGTTTGGTATGTAGCGCTCATTTCAACATCCGAGTTTTTAATTTCAGAAATCATGTATACCCTTTTATTACTTGTATTGAGGTTTCCAAATGCTATTGTTGGAGATACGCAGGAGAGATAGGAAATGCTTTAATCTGGGAAAACCGTTTAGACATTATAGTGGGCACAGCTCGAGGCCTATCGTATCTGCACAAGGATTCCAACATGTGCATTATACATAGAGATATCAAATGTGCAAATATACTTTTAGATGACAGATTTATCCGAAAATAACAGATTTCGAAATGGCTAGATTGGTCCCAGAAGGAGAAACCCATGTCTCTACCATAGTGGGAGGAACATTGTAAGTTGTGCAATTGATTTAGTAATTGTTCTAAAAAATGGATATTCTTTAAGGTATAGAATCCCAACATTAATTCATTGTCTCCACAAATTTGTTATGTGACAGAGGCTACACTGCACCTGAGTATGCCGTTCATGGGAAATTGACGGAAAAGGCTGATGTTTATAGTCACGGTATCGTGGTTCTTGAGATCCTCAGTGGCAAAAAGTGCGTGGATACACCATTGCCAGGCCCTAAGTACATTCTTAACTGGGTTCATTTCTATTTTAATAAATTATCATATAACTTTGGTTTATGATTCTAACAAGACGCTCGTTTAATTCAAAGAATGAACTTGACGCTGCAGGTTTGGAATAAATACAAAGAGGGTAAAGTTTTGGATATTGTTGATCCAAAGCTAGAGGACCGATATCCAAGAGAGAAGGCATTAAGGGTGATCACAATTGCACTTCTTTGCACTCAAGGTTCTTTGGAGCGGCGACCGCCGATGTCATGGGTTGCATCCATGCTAAACAACGATGCACAGATTCGTGTTCATCCTATACAACCAGCTTTCGTAGGTGCTGCAACAGCCAAAGCTGCGAGTTCCACCGCCATGACCGACTCTGCAACTTCAATTTCTGCTACTGCATCTCACCAATCTGCTGGAACTATGGACATTTCTTTATTTCCTCCTTAGTCGAGGAGTCGGATAGATGCATGCAATGTTTTTTTCTTTATCTAAAAACCATTATCTATTTTGTCTATGTTTACCGTGAGCATAAATTTAGTAGTTACCAAATTCTGCCTAATCAGACCGTAGAATTCGGAAATTAGGCAATTCGGTCCGATTCGGCCATTAATACGCTGAAATTCGGTCCAGTTCGGTGCTCCTCAATAAGTCGTCCTCCATTTTTTTGCTCATAGTCGTGCTCCATCTTTTGCACATCAGTCTCGTCGATAACAAACATATATACCATAGTTGTGGCCTTTCATTATTGTGCTTAAGCATATTCAACTTTCCTATTTCCGCTGGTGGTTTGATGCATGGAGTCAGAGAATAGTGAAGAAAGAGGGAACAAGAACTCGATACTTGGAAACCATGTTATTGACTGTTTCGTTCTGCAATATAGCAGTGATTAATCATTAAAAATTGTTGGATTTAGAGACGTCTAATTACAATAATTAGGTTGGACATGCGTGCATTATGATTATGATATCAAATACTGTCAGCAAGATTACATTTATGTAATGATTAAATATGTCAAATAATGTGATTAATTAAGTTATGGCATTAAATGTATTTAAATAAGGATTTGGATACAAATACATATAGAATAATGTTAATCAATTATAATTTTTAATGGACCGATTATAATTGATTGAAATAATAGCAGTAATAAATTTCTTGACAGCCGAAATCGGCTGTCCTAGGATTGGGGCTGAAATTTAGCTGTCAATTGACAGCCA
>APFE030977925.1:22489-38258 GCA_000404065.3 Pinus taeda | reverse complement strand
TCACTACGTAGGTTAGTCGGGGAAAGAATATAACACAACCCAACATTATTTGCACCTCCCAATCAAGCCCAACAATGTACCATTGAAACAATAGTTCATGGAACAAAAAATCATAGCCAAAAAACCCTTCTAGCTACAACAAATATTACTTTACAGACTTAGGAATGATATTGCATAAGAAAATATTATAGCACTACTACATACATCAACAAGAAATACTAACATAATCATAGGAATATAATATTTCTCTTCTAGTAGCTTACAACACGGCTATTTGTTTCCTCAACTTTGGAATATTCATTCAATGAATGTCTTGGTTCTCCAAGTTTTGCTTTCCATTTTCTAGATGTTTGAAATCCAAGAAAAAAAGATATACCTCTATAGAGTTATATGGGTTAATAAGGCTTAATGATTTTACTCATGATTTCACATTACTAGAGCATAAAATTTATCCATTTGTTCCCATGTGATGATTCATCATTTACATCATGAGGTAGGTGATTGAAGACCAATCACAATTTCCACACCTAGTTAACAATAATATAACACATTTTGATGTCCATAATAGTAGCTATCAATGTTTTTATAGCAGTTTGAAACCATAAATTTATCCCCTATTCAACGGTACCTTCACTCGTCATTATTGTTGTCCATAATAAGTCTTTCCGTAGCTACTCCCTTACGTTGTTGGTTGAATATTTTAGCTCTCAATATTCACTTGTTGCAACCAAAGTTACATTTGGTAAGGAGTTCCATATCATGATCATTATATCTTGCCTCACACTTTATGTCCTAATCCAAGCACCTTAATCCCACTCAACAATCACTTCTAGGTCATTGATACATTCTTCTCATCATACATCATTCCTTTTCTCACAAAAATGAAAGGAAACTCGCACAATGAAATGCGAGTCAAATTCTTTTTTCCTAACGGCTTTCAATGAGAAACATAAATTGCATGGGAAAAATTTCAAGGGTAATCTCCCGTAGGGGTAACAATATGGAATGGGGCTACAATTTCTACATGGAAAACAACACTATGAATGGGACAAGTCGAGGCACTAGAGCCAACATCATACACAATCTTTAACTTCTCCAATGAGTGCATCAATACAAATCTATAATTTGAGCAAGTAAATTGAGGTCTTCTTTGTTTGACTAGATGCAAATTCTTTCACTTCTACGCTTAACTATTGTGAAACATTACATGGCTCAAACGTAGCACCGTTCACATGGTTTCTATGAACCTTGGGAAGAAGACTTATGTCATGTGCCCTCTCACGCAATCTTAGTTCCACTCATTTTCTTGGGTATATCATTCTCGGATAGATTATGTAAACTAACATCCAGTCATCCATAACATTATTCGAAGACTAAATTTGGACTTATTTTCCTCATCAAGGTCAATTTTACCTCTGACAATGTTGTCAATTGTCTTGATAAATGTTTTAATATTTTCCTCATCTGATGGTTACATCTTTGAAGAGTCCATGACTATGATCTAGTTTTTGTAGTTGCAACTTGGGAAGAGAGACTCTTGCATGTGGTACTCATTCAAATATAAATGAGAATACATTAATCTCAATTTCTTCAAGACCTCAAAATGGAAAATCATACATTGCAATGAGGGTGAATATGGAAATCTCCTATGGGCTTAATGAACCCCTCGCTAGGTACACTTGCCATGACAACGTCTCTTTGAGTCAAATAAAAAATGAAACCATTGCTTGAATGATAGATAAGTAAACATTGATACAAAAGATTCATAGTGACATAAAATAATAACACTCCCAAATAACAAATTTCTCTCCTCTCCTTCAACCTTGGCTATCTCATGAGGGCCATGCTCCCTCCCAACTCATTTAATTCCTCTAGGCTATTGGATCTATTATTTAACACTTTAAACTAAATTACAAGGTCTATGGTGAAGGCTAGGTTATAAAAATCCTCTTTTCTAAATTCACCAAATCTCAAAACTAGTACCACCATCCTGTTCAACTCGTTGATATATTTCTAACAATATGAATTCCATCTCAATTTGACTCCCATATTGAACATTATTTCCATTTCAGACTTGGAAAATTAACCATATTAGAAAGGGATACCCCTGTAGCATGCTTATGTGACCCTTGTGGCCCTACCACGTCACCCTGAGAAATCCCACATCACTCATGATCCAAACATGGAATGCAGATGGCCATTAACAAGCCTCCATGTCACTTAGAACATGGAAAGCTTGTAGGTACCACTACAATTTTCCCCTTATATTATGAAACTAATTCTTAACATATCCAATTGAAAGGGAAATATTGAGTGCACACCTTATCAATTACGGACACAATGGACCTAAACCCTCAAACCTCTGTATCACACACAACCTCCATACAAAATTTTGTCCTGGTCCCATCCATTATTTTGCATATGTGCATATCTCAAACACTACCACACATACCAAATTTCAGTTATGACACCCACTTACAGGGAAATATGGCCTTGTGCAAATTTTCACCCATGTGGGGCCCACCCCATATAAACTACACTTTCTGTGGATATATAGTTTGATTATGATATAGTTCATTTCAAAGGGGTGCATGGCCAATCTCGTCGGATGCCCCAAACTAGTGAATTCATCCAAGAGGTTAAATTGGAATCTGTCCCCTTGATGTGTCCAAATGGAGACTATTTTGGAAGATGAAAAAGGTATTCTACTCAAATAAAAATATACCAAGAGACCATCGAGTGTTGAATACAAACACCAAACGTTTTGTAGAACGTTTATGTTAATAAATTTATTGAATTTTATTAGAATTCCTTAAGGAAAAACATTCGTTCAGAATGGGAAATTATATGGATAAGATCAACGTTATAAAATTCCACCTTCAAAGGATTTTTCTATGACCATAAAAGACTTACTCATGCTAATAAAAGTAACCTATATAAGATCCCAAGAATAGGAGACAATGTCTCTAAATGATATATTTAATAGGAAAACCACAAACCATGATTTTCGTGTGAGCTAAAGACTTTACCATGACAAGTGTGAATAACCATAACATTCAAAAATTATTTGAAAACCAATAACTATTAGCATTGAAGTGAATCTTTATTCAACATACAGTAGACATATTGTTTTCCTGTCATGTGAGGTAATTTACAGTCTGAAAGACCACATTGAACCATAAATTTCAACAACATATCATATAAATGAAAACGCATGCATTGATAGGATAACTTAGGGGATTTATGAAACTGATAACATTCATGTTAATTACTCCATAATTCATGAAGGTAATAACAACCACATAAATCAGAAAGTTCAATGGAACCATGAAGGTAAATAAAGAAAATCATTCACCGTGAACCTATAATAATCGTAGCAACCCTCCATACATAATGTCGATCCATATATTTAACTGTCACATATCATACATATTAATCATCCATGTTTCAAATGGAAACAAGTAATTATAATGATTCATTTCACTTTAGATGGGTCGTAACTATGGATATATTTCAACTCTCCACCAAAAGATAGGGTAGCTAAACTACAATATTTCATGCAATTAAACATGTCAGAGTTGGATGCATGGGCTCAATTACTTTCTCAATGGAATTTCACACTAATATTTAACAAACCAAAGGATGAGTCCAACATTCAAGTGGTTTATCAACTACTATCTAGTAGTAAGCATCGAGGTGACTCTCTATCGCTCCAAAAAATCTCATTTGGAGTACTTCTTAGTTTCAAGATATTGAATACACTATAGAGGTGGTTAATAAACTATATTTTGATAGAAAGAACTGCAAGAGTATACAACCCACTATTGAATTGGTTTGTGTGCTTAGCAAGGAATGAGTGGTTTACTAGTTTCTCCAAAAAGAAATTGGTGGGTTTTCATCTCTTTTTAGTAAGTATCATAGTGATTAATCTCACCATCCTAGTGGTTTATCAACCTTCCAATAAACACCCAAGTGGTTTATTATCCCATTCAGAAAGAACTAAGTGGTTTATCATCTTATGAAACAACCACTTAGTGGTTTATCAAGTTACACAGCAAGTACTAGGTAATTCAATCTACATTGAGCCTTCCACTCGCCATTCACACATAGTGACACAATCCATGCCTCAACAAAATTACAAGGGACACTATCCCCAATCACATAGCACCATGTCAAGGATGATTCTTCTTCCTCTACAACTTTTTCAATGTTTTCCTTCTTCTACACATTTCTCCCTAGTTGTGTCTCTCCTCTCTTCGTGTCATTTTTCCTCCCTTCATTTCTTACGTTCTAGATGTTTTTATTTTCTTATGTGTTGACATCCTCCTCTCTAGATATTTTTCCACTCGCCATGACATCCCATGAGGAGGGGGATATTATGGGTATTTTCTTCCACATAGGATTCCCATGACAAAACTTTAGGACATGTTTGTGCACGTCATTTTAGGGTTATAGGTAAATGGAAAAAAAAAAGTTCGGTATGGCAACTTTTGAAATATCACAAGAAACATCTGATCCTCATATATCTAAATATGTGTCCTCTCCTTAAGATCAATCATTAATTGAATTTTCATTTAAATTACATAATAGTTTCACATAGTGACATTTACGTGGGGTGCATGAAAAAGGGTTGTGAAATGCCTACCCCATTAATGGAACACTATCCTTAGTGTTTAATAAATAAAACAAAAAATAGCTACTAATATTTATAGTTACAACTCATACATTTACTTACATAGTAAATAAAAATGGGTGATGTAACCTCACTTGATTTTCACTTTGCGAAGTGCTTCATATGGTCTAAAAGTTTGCATCTTGAACTTCTCTAATACAAAATTTTGGAGTGTGATCTACCTCAAGTATAGAATGCACTATGTTTCTGGTTAGAATTCTATTGTGGATTACATCTGTAACACAAACCAATCAAAAATATCATTAGAGTCATTTACATACTTCTTAAGCAAAGAAACGTTAAAAATATCACATGATTTCACCAATCTATAAGCCATTGTCCCCACTCATTCCAAAATATGAAATGGTCCACAAACACTTGGTGCAAACTTAGCACAAGAACTTATTCTTAGTGAACTCCTCCTTGGTATGATGAGGAGATATATATGATATCCCAATTAAAATTTCTTATGCATTCTCTATTGATCAACATAAATCTTTTGTGCATCTTTGGTTTCCTTCATTTTTTTCTTGACATTAAATATCCTTCCCCGTTTCCTTTAGCATATGAGGTCCAAGGAACACCTTATTCACTAGATTATCGAAAAGTGTTACATTTTATGCTATATAAAGCCTTGAAAGGGGTCATGTTGAGT
This sequence comes from Pinus taeda, assembly GCA_000404065.3. Classification (NCBI taxonomy): domain Eukaryota; kingdom Viridiplantae; phylum Streptophyta; class Pinopsida; order Pinales; family Pinaceae; genus Pinus; species Pinus taeda. Next base: position 32,931 of record APFE030977925.1, on the reverse strand, counting down.
GACTCTTGATACCCATTGTGGTAGGAAAATTCAATTAAGTGTAGGAATTCTTCCCACCTCTTTGTATGATGCATGACATACATCCTCAACATGTCTTGTAAAACTCTATTCACTCTCTTATATTTTCTATTAGTTTAAGGATGATACATTTTGCTAAATTCTTTTTGGTTTACAAAATCAACAAAAAATACTTTCAATTTTTTTGAATTGAACTTTAAATGCCAATCCAAAATTATATTCTTGAGTATTTTATGCAACCTGAGTATCCTATTCATGAAAATATGAGAGATACCAATTTCCTAGTGTTTGGACTTTGACAGTTATAATGTGAGATAGCTTTCTCAATTTGTCCAATACCACAATTATAACACCCTGTCTGGTATATTTGTTTGGGAATCATGTGATGAAGTCTATAAATATGTATTCCCACTTCCTCTTAGGAATTGGAATCAGAATTTAGTTGTTTGTGCAGATTCCACTTTAACATGTTGGAATTCCAGACACTTAGAAATGTAATAAATAATTTAATTCTTTTTCATGTCTAGGAAATAGTACATTTGATTCATAATTGTTATCATATTTTGATAACTTGGGTGACTTGAATAATGTGTTTTGTGAAACTTGTCTATGACAAGTTTCTTCAAGTAGCCCATGTAAAGTACATACAATCTATCCTATACATAAACATACCATCATTAGTGAGTGAGTAGTTCTTTCTTAATGACCCTTCTGGATCCTACTGCAAGTATTCCTTCACATGTTGGTAATTCTCATCCTAATTTAATTCCTCTTTGATCCTTCGTTTGATATCAACTACACAAGTGTTTATGGCTTCCATATGTGGCACTTGAAGACCTCTACTAAGTATATCTATTACTTTGTTATTTTCTCCGTTAATGTAATTTATTTAAAATTCAAACCCACTGATAAAGGATAGAGATCTAGATTATGTTCCATTTAACTTGTGTTGCTTGAATAGTTATCTCAGCCTTCCATGTTATACCATTGAAAAAAATTAAAAAAAATCGAAGAAAGTAATCTCTCCACATTTCCAATGCATGTCCAATTTCTCTAAGATACAATTCATGAGTGACATAATTCCTCTCATGATCACTTAATTTTATTTATTCATAACAAACCACAAGTTCATATTGCATTAGGACTCCACAAAGTCTTCCCTTACAAGAATTTTCATAGAACAAGCAATATTTTTTTGAATCAATTATTCTCAATATAGGTGCATGTGTGATCATATGTTTGATTTATTCAAAATTAGTTTTGCACTCTAATGTCTATTCGAATTTAACTCCATTCATATGAAGTATTGTCATTAGATGCCCAATCTTTGAAAAATATCAGATGAGCCTCTAGTAATATCCTACCAATCCCATGAAAGATCTAACTTCTACAACATTTCAGGGAGAAGGCCACTCCATGATGCCCATTATCTTGTCAAGATGCACTTCCACTCCTTTAGAGGAAACAATATGCCCCAAGTAACGAACTTATGATTGGAAGAGATTACATTTTCTAAGCTTGACATGGAGCTTGTGCTAACTCAACAATTGCAATAGTACATTAAAATGTTATTCATGCTCTTCTTTGGTTCTACAATAAACCAAAATCTTGTCTATGAAGGCCAATACAAACTTATTCAAACATGAGCTAAGGACACATTTTATTCGACAAATAAATGTGGATTAAGAATTTTAGAGCCCAAATGGCACCACCACGAACTCATATTATCCATAAGTAGTTTTAAATGTTGTCTTATGGATGTCTTCATCTTTAATAAATAAATGATTGTAAACAAACCTCAAATGCATCATTGAGAATGATGCAATCTTTCTTAGCTCATCAAAGAGGTCATCAACTCTATGAAGAGAATACTAATTCTTTAGTTTATCTTTATTTAGTTTCTTATAGCTGAATCATAGTTACATCATGTCATCCTTCTTCTCCACAGAGAATGCTAGGGCTACCTAAGGAAACACACTTGGTATGATATACCCTCTTTCTAGCATTTCTTCTAGTTTTGCTTTATCTCTACTGGCTCTAGTGTAATCATGTGATATGGGGATTTTGAAACTAGTACTAATCTTGGTAGTATTTTTACAGAAAAATCAATCTCTCTCGTGGGAAGTAATCCTAGTATTTCCTTTGGAAACACATCATTGATATTTCTTAACACTAGATGCTTTTACATTTTGTCCCTACTAATTTCTTATTTTCTATTCATCTCAACTACATATAAGTCACACCCATTCTTTCTATATATTTTCACTTACAATGATGATATTTTCCTAATGAAGATACGATTCTTTATTCCATGAAACATCTCTCCTTTTTCAGTGAGTTATTCCAACAAATTGTTCTATGGGCCACTAGTTATTTCATAATGAAAAATATATCATATGAGCCCAATAGTAATAGGTTGAGATCCACTAATGTGGACATGTTTCTTACCATCACTCGGAACAACTTCACCATGTCTCACACTCACATTTTGGTTCTCATGGTTAACTAAACAAATAATGACTTCTCAAAGGTTGTCTACTATAGAGTATAGTTCTCTATGCTCTTTGGGATGCCATAACTAAAATTAGAAACTGTGTCAATGTGGTATGAATTTGTGTATGAGCCACATCATTCAATATTACTACTTTTGACGGAAGAGGTTGATGAAAATGGGGTGGTAGTATGGGATTAGACTACTTTTTAACTTCGTAACCAATCAATTGCACACAAAGATATTATGTACATGGATTTCCCCCCTGAGGGTCCCTCTTAACTCACCAATCACTGCCAGTCCCTCGCTGGCTTCTCCTTTTATCAAGCACTTCGATCTGCACCAATGATCTCGATTATCCGAATCCAACAGATATTGCGTCGTCTTCTCACCAACTAACCTCGATGATCTCCACTGTCGATGTGACCTATCCAATCAAATGGTTGTCGCGCAATCTCATGTGAAATGTTGCACCACTGATATTAGGTGGAGGGTGCACAAGAAAAGTGGTTTTCTTGTGCTACATGTCATCTGCTAAGCTTAATCGTGTGAATTTTTGAAATACCATTTCCAACCTTTAGGGCATTCGAGATACCTCTTACCACTTATCAAATACTTCCATGTGCTTAATTCATAATTCTAATAAAGATGCTTAAGGAAAGTTTAATGCTTAAGCTCAATATTAATCATTAATATTAATTGACTATGATATTCAATAAAATGTATGAACAAAGAAAAATACCCGATTAGGGTCCAAAACAATGATACACAGTCATAAGAGAATTTCTATACTAGAACAGTGCGTCACAGTACACTTCAATCAATTATTCAACAAAATAGAAATTATAGGGTCTTGGCCCTCTCAGCTCAATTACAATAGTTTATCTGACCTCTGTTTCAATCTCAAATCCTATCTCTATCACACCTCTCTCTTACTCACTCTATTCCCTATCATCTCATCTCTATGTCATTACATTCTTTTTCCTTTTATGAATCAAATCCTATTGTAACTGCATTGAGAACTCAATCTCTATTTTTATGAGTCTAACAATTAAATCCCTATCCTCAATCTCTGATACACACCCATACTAACAACTTATCTCTTAGTCTAAAAATAATACAGTGATCTAATTATTACAATAATTAAAGAAAAAATAAATTCGAGAGATCCAACCCTCTCTACTAAAACTGAATTTGACCACTCAGGTCAATGAAACTCATCTCATGTTAGCCACAACATGTGAACAGAAAATCACATTGTTGGCTAAGTACTGATTCTCTTGCATCACACTCCCAGGGAAGAAGAGAATTTTTCATCAAAGTTTCACGATTTACTGCATACTTCTGTATTTATGCTGTCATTATCCAACTAGCATCCTCCACTAGTTGTGCCTTCCATTTGACTACGTATTGAAAATAAACATGTCCTCTGGTTCTTTTGGATACTCTTTTCTCCAAAACAGCTTCCACCTCTTTCTTGACTATCTTTGGCATTTGTTCTTCCAGTTCAAAGTTTGAACTTGATCTTCTGTAGGTTCCTTCTATCGCTCTGTCTCTGTCTCATTTTATGGATACAAATCTTCAATATTGAAGATAGGTGATATTCCAATTCCTTATGGAAATTCAATTTCATAAGAATTAGTTGAAAACTTCCTCACAATTTTGCATGGCCCTGTATTTTTCATCTTTAGTTTATTGTAAGTGCTAACAAGAAATCATTCTTTCCTCAAGTGTACCATCACTAGATTCTCCACTTGGAATTGTTTTTCCCTTATTTTCATATAAGCTCTCTATTTTGTATTTTCCACTACTTTCCTACAATCTTCCTTTGACATCTTCCTATAATCTCTGCATTTGCTCTACAAACTCTTTAGCTTTTTCACTTCTTGTCTTCTATTTACCCAAATTTATGAGCTCATACACACCTCTTGGAGTCATGCTAAAAAGAATCTAAAATGGACTCATTCTAGTACTTCGGTTTGGAGTGTCATTATAAGAAAACTCAGCTTGAGCAAGTGCTAAATCCCACTACTTAGGATTATTATACACTAAAATTCTTAATATGTTCCCCAATCTTATGTTTACCGCCTCAGTCTGTCCATCTATTTGAGGATGGTATGTTGAACTGAAACTAAGGTTAGCACCTAGTTTCTTCCAAATAGTTCTCTAGAAATGCCCAACTAAATTTATATCCCTATCAAACACAGTACTTACAGGAAATCCATGTAACCATACAACTTCTGAAAAAAATAGATTAGAAATATGTGTTGAATCACTAGTCTTTTTACATGTAATGAAATTTTCCATTTTAGAAAATCTATCTATCACAACATAAATGGAATCATTCCCTCTTTGATATTTAGGTAATCCGAAAACAAAATCCATAATAATTGCATCCCATGGTCGGTCTGGTATTGGAAATGGCTGGTATAGTCCTGTATTTTGGCTTCTCCTTTTAGCATGTTGACATATCCTCCACTTCTCAACAAATTTCTTAACATCAGTTTACATCTTTGGCCAATAGTAAAACGAATTTAGGTGACCAAAGGTTTTTTCTTATCCAATGTGACCAGATAATTCTCCATTATGTTTCTCCTCGATTATGTTTACCCTCATAGAACATTTGGGAATGCACAATTTGTTACCTTTAAACAGTAAACCCCCTAGATAAGATAATCCAACCATTGGCTTCTGTTATGAACTACTGGATTTTGTACAACTGCATAAATATCTTTAAATTCTACATCATATTTATACATATCAACCATTTCTTCAAATCCTACAACACCAACTCTTATTTCTTTCACAATGAAACTTACTCTTCTTAAAGCATCAACAACTTTGTTCAACTTACCACTTGTATGTTTTATCACAAAAGAAAAACTTTGTAAAAAATATACCCACTTGGCATGTTTTTGGTTCAATTTTGGTTGGTTGTTTATGAACTGTAATGCATGATTGTCAGAATACTATACAAACCCTTTTGGTAGAAAGTAATGTCTCCATTTTCTTAAAGCTTGCACAATAGCATAAAATTCTTTATCATAAGAAGAATATTTCTTCATAGCTTCATTTAGTTTTTCACTAAAGTATGCTATTGGTCTCTGTTCCTGACTCAAAATTGCTCCAATTACAACTCCACTAGCTTCAGTTTCAATTTGAAATACTTTTCCAAAATTACGTAAAGCTAAATCTGGTTTCTCTGTAATTTTCTTCTCCAGCAACTTAAAATTTCAGTTTGCTACTTTTGTACACTTAAATCGATGATTAGTATCTTTGATTGTTTCAATAATTGGTGCACAAATCTCACTAAAATTCCTGATAAATTTTCTATAAAAACTTGCAAGACCATGAAAGCTTCTTACCTCAAATATGTTTCTTGGAATACGGTAGTTCCAAATTGCTTGGACTTTCTCTGGATCCATTTTCAAACCTTCTTTAGAAACTACAAATCTAAAATAGACTAATTCTTCCTTCATGAAACTACATTTCTTCAGATTTATCGGTAGTTTTTCTTTCTGCAGAGTTCTTAAAACCAACTTAACATGCTCTAGATGTTCTTTTTTGCTTCTACTGAAAACTATAATATCATCAAGATAAAAAATGACAAACTTGCCTGCATATTCCTTCAAGACTTCATTCATCAATCTCATAAATGTCTTGAGTGCATTAGTGACTAAAAAAGGCATCACGAACCACTCATACAACCCACTATTTGTTTTAAATGAAGTCTTACATTCATCTCCTTCTCTGATACTTATTTGATGATATCCACTCTTCAAATATATTTAAAAAAAATACTTTGACCCACTTAAACAATCCATCAAATCATCCATGCACGGGAAAGGAAATCTATACGTGATAGTAATCTTGTTTATGGCCCTAGAATCAATACAAATATGCCATTCACCCCATTTATTTGGATTGAGTACTCTTGACATAGCACATGGGCTAAGACTCTCTCTGATAATCCCTTATCCATCAGTTCTTGCACTTGTCTTCCAACTTCTGCATTCTCCCGAGGAGTTAATTTGTATGTTGCTTTGTTTGGAAAACTTGTTGTAGGTTTCAGATCAATATCATGACTAATACTCCTAATTGGTGGAAATGCATTTGGAAGCTTTTCCAAAATAATATTAGCAAAATAATTCAACAGAGTTTTGATTTCTTCAGGTAAATCATGTAAGTTTGTAGAAGTAAAAATTACCTTATGTCTCCTTATGACATCAAAATGTATCTATTCATCCTTCTTGACATATTGCAACAATTATTTTCCACTCATCAGCATAACACTATTTCTAGATGCTTATTTTCCTGCTTCATCCTTCAATGGCAACAGTGTATGTTTATTTCCATCATTCTCTAAAATGCAAGTATTCCTCCTCCATCATGAATAGATTTTCGATCAAACTGCCAAGGTCTTCCCAACAATACATGGCATACATCCATTGGCATTACATCACACAATATGACATCCTTATAAGTACCAATCTATATCTATACGTTTCAATGTTCTATCAAAATAAGTTGATGTCCTTTTGCAGCGATGACACTTTGTGAGGAGTAGGATGTATTGTTTTCAGTAATCCTAGCTTTTCCACCATTTCTGTAGAAACAAGGTTATCTGTGATTCCACTATCAATTATCATTTTACAACATTTTCCTTTGGATTTACATGTAGTTCTAAATAAGTTCTTTCTTTGAGCTCCTTCTCCTGTCTCTTTCTCTGCCTTAAACAATACCTTTTTCAACAACAGGGATTCTCCTGCCTCCTGTGATTCTTCCTTGTTTGAAATTTGAGGTTTTCTTTCCTTTGCGTTAGCCACATTCACATTTCTCTTATTTTTTGTTTTATTATGAGGACAGTCCCATGATCCACGTCCCCATTCTCCACACATATAACATTAATTTCTCTTCCTCGACCTCTTCCTCTAGGTGCAAACCTTCCTCTATTGAAGTCTCATCTTTGTAGTGGTCTACTACTTGAACTGTGTGCTTCACTCTGATGGTGCTGAAATCTTGGTCTGGTAGCTCCTTTCCCTTTGTTCCTTTGATTTTTCTTCCTCAACATCTTCTCTTCTGTCTTCAAAGCTCTTTGATAGGCATCTTCATTTGTCTTCAAATTCAGCAAGTTGATTTCATCATGTATGTCCTACATGAACCGATTGATATATCTAGCTACCTTATCTATGTCATCCTCTGCATGTCCTACTCTAATACTATCTTATAACACTCTTCTATATATTCTTTTAGAGGCATTCATTTTGCCTCAAATTTTGTAACTGCCTAAAAATATTTAACTCATAGCCTTTTGACATGAATTTGGCTTTCAGTCTACTCACCATTTTATCCCATTGTTTGATCTTAGGCTTTCATTTTCTTTCTCTCGATGTTTACAGTTCATCCCACCAAATAGTTGCATGACCCTTCAATCTAGTAACTGCAAATTTCACCTTCTTTTTATCATCAACCTCCTCATAGTCAAAATACTTATCCAATGAACTGATCAAGTCCATCAACATTGAGATTCCAATCATACAAAGATATCTCCACCTTTGGTCTTCCACTTGCTTTGGCCAATATCTTGATAACTTTGGTAGCTTCACTTTCATCCTCTTCTTCTTCCTCAGGATATTCTTCTGTAGCACTGACATCTCCTTCATAAAGTCCTCGCCTTTGAGCAATCTCCATTGTCTCCATCCTTGTATGGAGATTTCGGATCTCATTTAACAGAACTGCATTTGCTACAGGTCTCCCCCGGCCTATGCTTCCTTCTCTCCTCGGTGGCATGTTTATTGTAGAAAAAAATTAACCTCTATGCTCTGATACAAAAAATGATGTAGGGGATTGATGAAAATGGGGTGGTAGTATGGGATTAGACTACTGGCTAACTTTGTAACCAATCAGCTGCTCAAAAATAGATTTTGTACGTGGATTTTCCCCATGAGGGTCCTGCTTAACTGACCAATCACTGTTGGTCCCTCGTTGACTTCTCCTTTCATCAAGTGCTTCAATCCGTGGCATTGATCTCACTTCTCCAGCTCCAACAGATATCGTGTCATCTACACATCAACTAATCCGGACAATCTCCTCCATTGATGTGACCCATCTAATCAAACGACTGTCGCGCAATCTCATGTGAAATCTTGCACGACTGATATCACGTCAAGAGCATGCAAGAAAAGTGGTTTTCTCGTGCTACGTGTCGCCAGCTGAGGTTAATCGCGTGAATTTTTGAAATACGTTTTCTAGCCTTTAGGGCACGCTAGATATCACTTACCACTTATCGAATACTACCATGTGGTTAATTCACAATTTTAATAAAGATGCTTAAGGAAAGTTTAACGCTTAAGCTCAATATTAATCATTAATATTAATCGCCAGCTGAGGTTAATCGCGTGAATTTTTGAAATACGTTTTCTAGCCTTTAGGGCACGCTAGATATCACTTACCACTTATTGAATACTACCATGTGGTTAATTCACAATTTTAATAAAGATGCTTAAGGAAAGTTTAACGCTTAAGCTCAATATTAATCATTAATATTAATCGACTTTGATATTCAATAAAATGTATGAACATAGAAAAATACATGGTTATGGTCCAAAATGCTCATACACAGCCATTAGAGAATTTTTGCACCAGAAGAGTGCGTCACACCACACTTCAATCAATTATTCAAAAGAATGGAAATTACATAGTCTTGGCCCTCTTTTCTCTATTAAAACAGTTTGTCTAACCTTTGTTTCAATCTCAAACTCTATCTTTGTCACACCTCTAGCTTACTCACTCTATTCTTGATCATCTCATCTATATGTCATTACATTCCTTTTCCTTTTATGACTCAAAACCTATCCTAACTACATTGACAATTCAATCTCTATTTTTATCAGTGTAACAATTAAATCACTATCCCCAAGGGCTTATACACACCCATACTAACAACTTATCTCTTAGTCTAAAAATAATACAGTGATAAAGTTATTACAATAAACCCTCTCTACTAAAACTCATTTTGACCACTCACGTCAATGAAATTCATCTCATGTTAGCTATAACATGTGAACACACAATCACATTGCTCGCTAAGTCTAGATGCTCCTGCATCAAATTCTTGCACATTATACAACTTTTAGCCATCTTATTGTTATTGAGGACAATCTTTTCACACATAGTTTTCTCAACATGTCCAACACTATATGAGTCCTCTTTTGAACCCCTCATTTTCATTTCTTGTAAACTTAAAAGGTTGATCTATACTAGTAATAATAGCTCCACATTCCTTCTCTCTCACTGATTTCCTCAATATGTTTGCCCTTTTTCCCTTAAATTGTCCTGTATTTGCTTTTCAATCATGTGAGAACTGAGAGTTGCACTAAAATTGCTCACATAAGCACTGAACGTTGTAGATGTCCTCTAATGGTTTTTTGAAAGTTGTTCTTGAAAGACATGCTATAGTATAAAAACTGGTTTACATGTTAGGAAGTTGGAAGTCTCAACATCCCACGTATACTGCCGAGCAAGCTTACGACTTAAACAATGTAATTTATAAATTTTAATAGAATTATTTATAGTTTTCTTAAAGTTCATCATAAAATTACTGATAAAACAAATGATGTAGCGGACTAGCTCCGAATATGTCTGTCGCAATACTATCAGACTAGCTCCCAACTTATATAACATATTATAAACATTGTAGAATTAAAAACTATATTCATGAGAATTATTTATATTTTTCTAAAACGTTCATTGTAAATTTGCAAGGAGGGAGCTGGTTACCTTTGTTATATAAATAAAATAATTTATGGGATAAACGTGTGTCATTGCGATGGTTATGCTTTTTGCTTCTTACGAAGATTTTGCTTGAGATATTTGTGATAAATTTTATCTCTTTTTCCTGGTTTTTGTAATTAATATGTATCAAAATTAGATT
>APFE030977925.1:1409-22430 GCA_000404065.3 Pinus taeda | reverse complement strand
TTAATTTAATTGTTAATAATATTATTATAAAGAATAAAAGAGTGTCAAGAGGGGATTTTAATAAATACCAAGGCAATAATAGAAATAAAATTAGCTTAGGGTCTAGGGAGAAGAACAATAGAAATAAAATTGGTTTAAAGTGTTGGGGAAAAATCCAACAACCACACAGAAATGTATGGGTGTTTCCAAAAAATAAACATAGCCAAAGAAAAAAGTGTTAATGATATCATTGTTTTACGGAACTCGTTGCTTACTATTTGCTTCCTTAATAATGAGAACAACCTAAAAACAACTCCCCTGAATTCGTGTTAGAAAGAATAAAAAATTAGGTGTTTTTTTTTTCTCCATGAAATTATACCATCTTCTCACATCTAATTACAAGTTACGTGATCTGCAAATTGCTTCTTGGAAAAAACCATGCTAGAAATAAATGGCTCTAAGCATATTTATCTGATTCCCTAAGTTCTTTATCGCGCTATTTGCAAAATCATCTCTTTATCCGATAAACCATTAAATTATGGATCCCCATAGAATTATTTTAATCCCTTCTCCATTCTCGTTATCCCTCTTCCCTCTCTCATTTTCCTTCTTTCCTCCCATGTAATCCTACCAAATTTGGCGTGGCGAAGTCTAATGAAATATCTCCATCCATCCTAGATGTGGCACTCACTTAGAATAGTTTCCGTGCAGTGTCATTGTACTTCGTTTCGCATGTGTGGAAAATTTCATCCCTCTGCCTAGGCCTCTAATCATTTACAACTCAACATTATGATGGAATTGTTTGAAAGAGGCACCAAGGAATTTATTGCCAATCTAATGTGATTCGTACTACTAGATAGGGGAATTAAGGCTAATTCGAAATGAGCACTGATCAGATTTCACTTAGGCTTGTTTGTGCATCTCCACGAACTCCATTCACGCAGAAATTTGTAAATCTAGCTTTGGTGCAGTTTTGGGTTTCAAGCCGGGCTTAAGGGTGTCTTCTCCCTGGTAGCTCTGTGAAGAGCCCCAACTAAGATTTTTTGTTCCCCATAGGACTGGGTTATGCCAGTGGATATGCTACTTCTTCTCATGGACTTCTCCTCAAGGGAATTCTCGAGAACAAGGTTTTTTGGTTTTGAATCGAGCTTTACTTTCTATATTTCAAATTTTCAAATTTCGGAAACCTTCTTGATTTGGCTGGAAATCCCAAAAACCTGGGCTGGTCTCTCGGAGCTCTAAACAATAATTCTCTCCAATAAGGAATTTTTAAGGTTTTGTTGGATGATTTCCTAGTATTTGTGTAATTCCTCAACTGTTTGTGTTTATGTTTGGTTCAACTTAGATGATGATTGTTGATGTATGAGAGGCTCAAAGTTGTCCCCTCACTAAAGGGACTGGATAATTGTCATCATGGTAAAGTGGAATTGGTTCTGTGAAGTTATAATCTTTTTTGGATTATCTATTACAGGGATTATCTGGTGGTATCCCCCTATTTTCGAATTACATCGAAAATTTGGTTGGCATTTCCCTATTAACTCTCTTTCTTGCTTAGATGAATCCTCTATAGATAGCCCCTCTTCTCACTATTAGATAAATCCTCTATGGATAGCCCCTCTTCTCACTATTTTTCATTTCATGAATCACTATATAGGGATGATTATGATATGCAGGTGAAATTATGTCATATGTATCATCACCAGGTGGATCAAATAGAAAAATGATTAGTCTTTCAGAAAAATATTACTCCCCTTACTCATGAGGTTAACGCACCTTGAAACATAATCATGGCTTTGAAAATAGGCAGGGAGCCTCCTACATGCATTTCCCAGATTTAGGATGAGATACTGATGAGATTAACACACCTTGGATTTGAAAATGAGCAGCGAACCTCCTACATGCATTGCCGAGATTTAGGATGAGATTGTTAAAAAAATATATTGATCTAAATCGCCCAACAAGTAAGAAGGATTAATGTATGGCCACAGGGGTCCCTTTCTTTTTTTTTTATCTATCTATTCTCGAGTTTTGATTTTTGTAATTGACTATAATGGAGTCCTCGACTAGTTTCTTGGTATCTCTTTTGATGTACACAATAATAAAGTATATTGTTAGTCTCGTAAGTCTTAATATGTCAAAGGATGGTAATGCTCTTGCTCTGTGGTTAGAATAAAAAATGATGGTGCAACCTCTGGTTATTGGCTGCAATCGGGGTAGATTTTATCAATAATATACTCATTCCTCTTTAAAAAAAAGAGTTATAGATATATATAAAATAAGTTTGTTAACTATGAATACTCAATTTCACTCTACCATGGTGATCATTAACCTAAAAATAGGCACTTTACCATGTGATCGTTAATCTAGAAATAGGCATAGTTATAGTATTATGGATCAATATAATTTACTCATACACATGCGTACAAATCCATAGTTTAGGTTAATATCAAACATGTTAGTATGTCGTCTTTTTTCTTTCTAATTAATCAATTGAATTAAAATGGGATAAAGGGAAATAATACTTTCTAGGTAAATCTCAACCTCTCATATGTGATTACTACTAAAAACTTTCTAGCATATTTCATAGAGGTTAAATTTATACTATCCACCTAATAAATTTGTTTAGTGTACTGTAGGGATTTAACCTTCGTGAATTATGCTAAATTATTCTTAGTAGTAATCACATATCAAAGTTTCAAACTTACCGTAAAAGTAATAATTCCCTTTGAATTAATATTTCATAAGAACACTTGTATTAATCATATAATGATAGAATATAAATGCATGAACGCTTTTTCAATACAGAGAAACAATGTTTATCATTGAACCTAACTAGATCTAACAACCTCCTAAAGAATCCAAACAAACTCCATTACTTATAATCCATCACACCTAAGAAAAGTAGGAGATATAACTCTAAAACTCTTCCTTAAATACTACTTGTCTTAATATTGATCAACAAACTATATTTGTGGTCCAAGCTAGCATTACTAATCATTAATAAAAATGTTGGCATTTCATATAAAGAGGCAACCATATATCTGAATACATGGGTAAGTAGCCATTACAACCTTTCGTTTGCTACGATGCTCTCTAGGTACATGGTTCATTCAACCATCATATCTTCATACCGATACTTATACATGTACCATCAACTCCCGTTATATCCCATCACCATAACCCTGGGTTTTGTCATCTCACCCATAATCATGCTTTCGATTTTCTCAGCTTACCCTCAACCACGTTTCGGGTGTTTTCATCTTACCCAAAACAATGCTTTGGGTTTTGTAGGTTTACACTCAACCATGCTCTCAATGCTCTTGCATCACATTGCCGAGAAAAAATAACGCCTTACGGGAGTCTTTTTGTAGTTGTTACTTATCGTTCACTAACTTCACCACATCATAACAAGTGTCTTTGGATTAGCAAAAACATACACTTATGTATTGGTTTTTAGATTACCACATAGTACACGGGGGTACACATGCCTCATTAGGGTGATATCATGACTCTCTCAGGAGCATTCAATGAAAATCTCCATTAACGGAGATATCGTGTATTCTCAAGGACCACTACATCAAACCAAACATGACATAGACTTGCTACAACATGTGTGACTCAGATGAGAACATGGTGATGAGTTTATTTTAATGAACACAAAAATAAGATGTTTACCTTTACTTTTGTCCATCATCACCCAACCTCTTCTACTATCACAACCAATATCATTTGTTGGAACAGTGCTTCAATATGAACTATGACCTACATTCCTTAGACCAATCTCAATAGATTTCTTTACTACATTGAGGACCTATCTTTCCTTCCTGCTGGAAAGTGATCATTTCAAACCAACACTTGGTTTCTTTAAGTGAGAACACAATACTTGGTTTCTTTAAGTGAGAAAAATGGAACTTGGTTCCATACAAAACTGTCCATGCTCATGCCCTTAATTGGAAAATTTTCATATACCAACAGAAAACCAAAGTACTAATGATACCTTAGGATGAACAATTACCTATTTCACTCTATGTTCTAGCATCAATTTGGCGAAGAAAACTTATCAAGTGGTCACCTTATGGACCTAATTCCATCTATTGAGATACATGGGTGCCATCCACTGTACTTGCTAGTTTTCAAGGTAAGTAGTCTAGATATAATATTTATCCATCTTAGCCTTATATTCTCCACACTTTCCAATCATGCTTGATAATGCACCATTGCAAACATAGTTTATGGAGCAAAACCTCAAAACTAAAACACCCTTCTAGCTACAATACATATTACTTTACAGAGAAATAAATTATATTACATAACAAAACATTGCAACACTACTACATAGATTAAAATAATGATAGGAATGCAATATTCACCTTGTAGTAGGTTACAATGTGGCTACCTTTTCCTCATCTTTTTAATATTCATTCAATGAATCTCTTTGCTCTCCAAGTTTTTATTTTCATTTTTGAGATGTGCGAAATATAACAAAAGAAAAGATATACCTATATTGAGTTACATGGGCGAATAAGTCTTAATGATTTAACTAATGATTCCAAGACATAAAAATGAAATTGCACATTACCAAAGCATCAATTTTATCCATTCAATCCCATGGGATGATTCATTAATTACATCTTTATATAGGTGACTAAAGACCAATCACACTGTTCTTATCGAGAAATATAGTGTCCACTCAGAGCTACTAGCCCCACTAAGACAGGTAGCTATCTTAGAAACAAAGAAACCGAAAACAATTTAGCTTTCCTTTATGATGAGTAGATAAGAGGGGAACAAAAAAGACCAACCTCAATCTTGCGCTTGATTCCTTGCTTGGTTCCTCTCCCTTCTCACAGATCTTTGCCACTCCTTCTCTGCTTACCCAACTTGAAAGAGAACTTGTAGAGTCAAACCAACATAACACTATCGAAGTACAGAGATCTACAGTCATAAACATATAGGACCAAATATATATTGACCACACAATCACATATATTATCAGACATAAAATAATGTGGAGGAAAACTTGAGTAATTTTATTAATAGAAAGGATAGCAAGGAGGATTACAACCCATTTTTCTGACCCAATGTCATCCTCCTAGCGTTAAAGCCCTTCTTCACCTCATGATAAGCTTAGATCACCCAACACTACGATTTGCACCAAGAAACCAACAACACTTCCTTAGAAAATACAAGATTCTAGCCCCTGGATCTCTGTGATGAGGGATCCATATATAGATGTTTGCAGGGGGGTGAGTCAGCTGCTGGGTTTTTGATTAGTGTCCTCTCTATGATATTTCTTGGTTCCACTTGGAGATTCATGATCTCTTACTCATCCCTGGGCGAATTCAGAGAGGCAAGTGTCATAGGAGAAGTTTCTGGAAGATTCCATGATCATCCAGCTTGCAAACTATCTCTGCCATTTGTCCACTCTCGCTCATCGCACCCTATAGAAGGGATTTCTAGTATGCATCGCATCTTTTGCATTGAACAGGTGAGATGCATCACACCCTTAGCACTGAGTAGCCTGTATGGTCTAGTTTTGACCAGTTCTGAACAGTTTTCCATGGAGAACTTCTAGGAGATGATGTAATCAGTTGACCTTGTTTCTTTAGAGTGTTAAGCAACACTTTTAGGGACTTAGAAGCCCTTGGTTTATGGACATGTATGATTGGGGTTATAGTGCCAATAAATGTCTATAACAATTTCCCCCTAAAGCATGAGGTCATTAATCTTTTGATGTCGGGTGAAATGCTTTATCATGAGGATCTGAGGTTCTTTTGAGCTGGAAGACAACTTGTAATAAGATACAATACAATACATTATCTTCATAATAATATTTTCATGACCTAGTTGAGGTAGGCATTCCCATGCTCAACTTTATAAATTCATTTTCATGTACATAGTACAAACAACTGTCTGTGTAGCAGACTGATGATTCGGATGGAGACATCATCTTTTGATTCAGATGATCATCTGTTCGGTAATAATGTACATTTGATGTCTTTATTTTCTTGAATATATCGCAGCCCGGATGGATGAAACTAGATCTAGGGTCTTCAAACTTATTCAATCTTCGCTTGTATTATAAGTCGATCCATGTCAAAGATGTTCTGGAGTTGAACATGGAAAGACATCGCCAAATTACCAGCCAATGATGTAAGCTATTAAAAGGCACGAGAGGAATCACCGATAATGATGTTGACCGTCAAGGTACGACAGTACAGTTCATGTGGTGTGAAAAATGGACTTGGCATTGAACACAACATAAAATATTTCATTCAAAGCCCATTGATGTAGACCTGTCACTGGAAGTGAGAAATTTTCCATTGAGGCATGCAAGCTTCAAAGTACTAAAAGGGTTGTTCCTAGGTTGACTTCTTGGATAATGAGTTGATGTCGACAAGATGTGACCTGTCATAGGAGGGACTTAATGAATCCCACATCTACGACACAGTACGGAGCAAATGATTTTTTGTGGAGGTGAAAACGATCTGATTATACAAGGTTCAGTGTGGCGTTCATGAAAGAATGGAACGTGAATGTATTGCAGCAGATGAGACACAGGTGAATTCTCTAAGCAACTTCTCTTGAACATACCGGCGACACTGAAATGGATTGGTAGCGTTAACCCCAAAGATGGATGGTGAAATGGACCAATGGTGATATGACCAGTGAATGGAATAACCCAACCTGACTCAGACGTGGAGTGAAAGTGCCATGTTCAAGAGCGACTTGCTACCAATAAAGTTTCTTCAAGTTTTCTTCCCAATTTTCCCGAGTCATTGCTAACTAGTACCTCTTTATTTTTATCAAACTTGAGGAGGATAACATATGTTTGTTCTATAATTCACCCTTTGGGTGAACCCTTCGCTATGTCTTAACGAGCCTAGCAATAGTGAAACTCGTTCTTGTCTATATGGACAAGTTTGTTGCTATTGATTTTAATGAGTTTAACGACAATGATAAAAAGGTCCTTTTTTAATTTTAGAGTGTCTAAAAAGGGATGGAAAGGAAACTCCGATGATCCTTTTTCATCATATAATCCCTTAGGTATGAAAAAGTATAAAACAATACGAAAGGGATGAATTTTCAATAGTTTTAACAAGCCAAACAAGACAAGCGCTCGATCTTTTTGTGTAATAATCCCTTGGGTCCAAAAAGATTAAAATCTGGAGGAGGGATAGCATTTTCGGTAGCTTTAATGGGATGGAGAGGCCAATGGGTCGGCAATATTTTCATATTCTACGAGTAATGTGAAAAGAGATTAAAGAAGACTCATTTTTTGAGGAACGAGTGATAGTTTTGGGTAGCAGCTGATTCCAGGTAAGGTTTGGAATTTTCCAATCATGGCGGTGTCACAAGGATGGCTAACAAAATCACTCGTCGTAGATGTTCCTCAAAATAGTGAACAATCAAATGGAAGCGTATGATCGGTTGAAACTAAGTGAAGGTGATGATGATAATAGGACCAAGGCTCAAAGGCTGATGATAATGCATTCAAAATGGTTGTTTACTAAGGGATTGGTTCATTTTTTAATGAGCTTAAACTCTGAGGGAAACATTTGCTCATTGCTTAGGTTTAATTTTTAACGAGCTTGAAGTTCACATAAAAAATGCTCATGATAATGGCCATCAATTATTTGATTCACTGTTAGCACTTTGTTCTTTTAACGATTGTACTACTTGTTCAATTGCTTCATCAAACCGATTAGAAATGAGAACACATGTTCGAAAAATGAGTTAAAACACTAATACCCTACTCGAATTACGTGAATAGTAATTTAAAAGTGATTTTTACCTCTCATTTTACCATTTCATTTGAACTTTGGTTTGTTGGAGCTCTGGAGGTGTTTTCCCCCCTCGATTTCCATTAGTTGATTCCAGGAGATTCTGTGGACAATTCTCGACGCCGTCTGGACTAGGTAAGAGCCAAACCTCAGCTCTTCAGTTGCATTCCTTCCTTTTTGAATTCTGAGCATGTTTCCATGTTTTTTCTGAGCCCTTGGTGTTTGAAAAATTCGCCCTGCCTTCATCGCACCCTTCCTATATCGAAAGGTGTGATGCATACTAGTCTGGCCATTGGCTAGTCAGTATGCATCTCACCCAGTACACTATTGGGGTGCGATGGGCGCAAGGAGGGAGACTTTTGCACTCTTTTCTCATGGAATTTTTGCCTTTTTTTTCCAAATCAGGACCATGAATCTTATCTTGTTTGTCTTTCAGAGATTCATCAGAGAAAAATGGTTGTTAAATGTTGAGGACGCGACCATGAAGAAGAATACATGGTTTCCTTACATGACCGGAGCACAGTAACTGCACTGCGGGACTGTGGTCTGCTCGAGTTTTTCCGCATCTCTAGCATGAGGCAAAAAATAATCTTGTTAAAATATTTTCTGGATGCATGGGATCCTGCTGACCAGGTGTTCAAGATCAGAGGAAAATATATCCCCTTGACTGTCGTGGACCACGACAACTAACCAAGGTAAAAAGTAGAAGGTCCAAGAACTTTGGATATGGTTCTATTTTGACCGCTTTCGCCTTGGAAAAAATCCCACTGATGCAGCCACAATACATTTCACTTGGTTTACCTCCACCGACTGAGCCACGGATGCAGAGATGGGTTGACCTCATGGCCCAACATGCTGGCTAGTCCCAAATTTCCTTCTCTGATACTTTCTTCGAGTGGTTTAACCATCAGGAGATGGTTTATGCCAAGTTTCCATATGCGGGTATGGATTTCTGGGGTGACCCGGATTTGGTGTTGTCGGCTCGTGAGCAGTGGGGTGCCATAGGTAAATTCTCTAACCATATCTTTTTTTATTGTTTTCATAATGTTCTTATGCTTTCTTTGATCAAGACTAATAAAAACTCATGTGCTCATGCAGACATTGGACCAGTTCGACCAACAGTACGCTTGAGCGTACCAGTTGCCGCTCCGGCACGAGAGGCTGTGGGGAGGGCTATCCTTCATGACCTTGATGTGTCTGAGACTCTTTTAGCATTGTAGGATCAGGTCGAGGGTCTCACTCTTGGTATTCTTGACATGAGGACTCACGAGCTGCCTCTGAGGTTGTAACGACATACTACTAGTGTGCCGAGTCGATGGACTAGGCTTTTACGTATGATTGCACATGCGGTGACTTGTTATCACCAGCATCATTAGACTAGGGTACCCCCTTCTAGTCATTTGACTGATTTTGTCTTGGCTACAGAACATTATGTGTAAGCCATAAACAGTTATATATATCTATATATAATATAATATATAATATATTATATATATATAATATTAATATATATATATTTGATTTTTGGAGATTTATTTCGGTTAAGTTACATGACCCTCATGCAAATATTGATGAAATGATTCTTTTTATAAATGTCGCAAATGTCTATCTAACACATAATTTTTCAATGAGTCTGTTAATATGTTTTAATTTCTGGAAATATGTCGATATTGAATGGAATAGAACTGTCTTTCCAAAATCTTGACCCTTAGGAACATGCGATAGATAGTTGGATTACGTACAGAGTAGATAACAGTGAGTTGTAGAATAACGAGTTGTGAGTCTAGCCTGATGACAAGTCGGCATATGCCATGTGTAATAGCATCAGAGAGGAGTTCTGTCAACGCGTTCTATTCAGCAATATTGTTCGTTGTCCGACCAATACATACCCCTTTGAAACTTACTAACACATCGCTAGGATCGAAGATGGCCCAGGCCGCAGAAGGTAGGTTCTGCAGACTATGACTTGCTAAGTCGGCATATCGAACAAGTGATTCCAATAGGTTCAACATCTACAACAAATGCAAAAGTGGATTACCTAACAAAAATAATTACCCTTAGCGAAAACAAAAATATAAAAAAAGCATAGAGGTTACTACACTGAGTCAAGCATAGTAACGCTTAAGGTACAACCCGTTGTGGGGTTGCACCGGTCGAATCCCATCATAATCCACCAACTCATAGGCCCCTTTTACTAATATGATATTAACAACATAGGGACCCATCCATAAATACTTGAACTTACCTACTCCCAAGTTGTCGGACTCCTGGTCGTAAAGTAAGACCAGGTCACCTTCTGAGAAGACACGGGGTTTGACACTTTTATCGAACTGCACCTTGCTTCATTTCTTATGGGCTTCATTAGCCAAAGCGGCATCACGACGGGTTTCATCCAATTGGATTAATTCCAAGAAATGAGCCTCCTCTTCTAAAGTTCCGGGGAGAAGGTCAACCGCGAGCTTGAGGGATGAGATTTCACACTAAACTGGTAAGATTTCTTCCGGGCCATACACCAGTTCAAAATGTGTGAACTCGATCACATTTCTCAACAATGTCCGGTATGCCCATAAGGCTGAGTATAGGATCAGGTTCCAACTCCGTTTATGGACTCCAATCATCCTTTACAGCATGCGCTTCAGGACCTTGTTGATTGCCTCAACTTGCCCGTTAGCTTGCAGATAATGTGGAGTAGAGTTGTCGTGAGACAGTCCTAATTTGGTAGCCAACTCAACCATCATGTGATTGTGAAAATGCAATCCATGATCTATCACTATGGCATGTGGAACACCGAATCTAGGGACTACATGATTGAAAAAGAAGAGGGCAGTCGTTTCGCCGCTGTTTTTTAATGTAGGCATCGCCTCGACCCATTTTGTAAAATAGTCTACTATGACTATAATACACCCATGACCCCCAGCCAAGGTGGGGTTACATGTCATGAAATCTATGCCCCGTTTGGCAAATGGCCCAACAACAACTACTGGTTGCAGAGGTGCAGGTGATATTCTGGTTTTGCGATCGAAAATTTGACAGGCATGGTAACTTCTGACTATGCAATCTTTGAACATTTTTGTCTAGAAGTATCCTGCTCGTAAAATCCTTTCAGCTGTAGCATAACCAGATTGATGTCCCCCACATGCACTTGAATGATAGTCATTCAGGACTTTTTCGGCCTCCTCATGGGTGAGGCCCCTCCGCAGAACTGTATCGATACCCCAATAGTAAACCATATCACCGACGATCATGTAGTCTTTTGCTTGGTATCGAATGAATTGTTGTTATGAGCATGAGGTATTAGGCCTTTGTTTCTGGGCTCGGAGATAGATTATTATATCTCCATACCACATATTTCTTGAAGATATCAAAAACAAATTTTCGTCCACGATTGTTTCCTCGGATGTTGCAGCATTGGACGATGATGGGAGATCACATAGTAACTCCGCGAAAACCAGTTATTTCTTTGAATTCCAGATTAAACTCTTGTAAAATCACTATCCATTTTGAATATTTTCCCCTCAGCAACTGTCGTGACAATATAGAAGTCATGGTGTTGCAATCTAAGAAAATGGTAGTTTTTCTAAAGAGGACATAGTGTCAAAATCTCTATATCGCTTGAATAGCTGCGAGAGCTAGCTTTTCAATGGAGGAGTAACTCATTTCCATATCATTTAATTTTCAGCTTAAATAATATATAGGATTTTCAATTCCATCATCTTCTTGAACCAAAACCATTTCTATGGTCGTATCCGTTGCATCCAGATACAGGTTAAAGTATTTTTGATAATCAGGAGCATACGTTAATGATGCTTTTATTAGGGATTCCTTTAAAGCATCAAAGGAGGCTTGCACGACTTGATCCCAGATGAAGGGTACTTATTTTTTCAACAAACAAGTATAACCTTTAGCAAGTTCAGCGCAATTTGGAATGAACCTCCTCAGAAAGTTTGCTTTCCCCTGGAGTTTTGGAATTTGAAGCAGATTTGAAGGTGGAGACAAATCAATCATTGCGTGAAGCTTACATGGGTTGAGGCAAATCCCGTCCTTTGAGACCACAAAGCCAAGTAAATGACCAGAACTGACACAAAACACACATTTGCGCGGACTCAGTCTTATCTTGTAGTGTCGGCAACGTAGAAATATTGACCTCAGATGTTGTGGATGATCGGTCTGCTTTTGCGAATGAGTTGGAAGATCGCCGAGATATGGTTGAACGATGTTCTTGATGTCATGGAAAGCATAATTCATTGTCATCTGAAATGTTGCCCCTGTATTCTTTAAACCAAAGTGTAGCTTGCAATATGTAAATCTGCCCCATGGATAAATAAATGCAGTCTTTGACTAGTCCTATGGGTGGATATTTATTTGATTATACCCAGAAAATCCATCCATAAAGGAAAAGGTTTCACATCTGGTGCATTCATCAATTATCTGGTCGATAAAGGGTGTAAGGTAGTTGTCTTTCAGACAAGCTTGATTTACATCGCTATAATCGATGCACACTTTAATTGTTCCTTGTTTTTCATTACATGAACAATATTCGATACCCAATTGGTTAGAGGAATCGGGTAAATAAAACTAGCATGGAGGAGTTTCTCAACTTTTGCCTTGATGGCAGCGGCTTTCTTGGGGTGCACCTACAGAAGCCGTTGTCGTACTAGTTTGACATCTGGATACATCTTAATTTCATGTTCAACTATGCTCGAGTCAATGCTTGGCATTTCATCATATGACCAAGCAAAGACATCTCTAAACTCACGAAAAAGAGCGTTATATATTAACATTTTTGAAGGAGAACAAGATTTTCCGACATGAATATTCTCTACAAAATCTATTTTGGTTGAGATATTTATGGCGATAGTCTCTTCAATATTGGTCAGGTTTCGCTCGAAATCCACTGTATGTATAGTATTTGATAGAAAATAAAAGACTGAGGGATGATCAATGTCACTGGAATTATCTTCCTTACAATTCGGAAGCTCAGAATGATGGTGGTAATCTTCCCATGGTGCCCCGTCAATCAACATTGACTGAACAATTCCTTCGTCTGTAGAATGTACTTGCGACCAAGGATCTGAAGGGGTGTCATATTCCTTAGACCTATCTATCCAAACGCTTGATGAGCATTGACTCGGATTTACCTCCCATGCCAAAAACATTGATTGCTACAATATTTCTATTGGGCTTGGAAGCAATACCTGTAGATGATCCATGTTAATATCATTTTCTGATATCTTTTGAATAGAAGATATCATATTGTAGGTTCCCACCGTGGCCACTTCTGCCAAATTGATTGGAGGTGGTAGGGCAAAAGTCCCCATTAATGTAGGGTATTTTAGTAGGCCTACTCTGATATTTTGAAGCGAATGAGTGCTTCTGTGGATCATCGGAATGCTTTCCGTAACTTGCGAACTGTTGGGGAGGAATGTTTGTTGGTTGACGATTGTAATTCCTCCTTGGAAGGGAAATTCAATCTTCTTGAAGTAGATCGACACAAGGGTAGCCAGGGCATATATCCAAGGCCTTCCTGGTAGTATATTGTAATTAAGGTTTCCGTTGATTACTTCAACATCAATTTCTATTGTTTTTCCCCTCAGCTCGACTTGCCAGTTACTTAAAATAATGTATGGGGTGTATGTTCATCCATAAAATGCTTTTAATGTCGTCGACGATCGCGACAAGGTTGGAGATGCTAAAGTTTTCCAGCAACTCATCGACATAATACATGTAGATGCCCCCTCATCAATAATTGTTTGATGAACAATTTTTTTGAGGGCTTTCACTTGAACAAGGAAAGCTACTTGAGCTGGTAACTAAGGGTCATATCCTCTATGATTAAAGGACACAAGATTGGAATCCGTTGGGTCAATCCCACCTATTTATGATAATAAAGCCTAGTTTTGGGAGGGTCAATTTTGCAGTACCTCAAGTGTCGACATAGCGGACAACGATTGGGCTAGATCCTCCACTATATTATAATGTTGTGCTACTCTAGCACGAGGATTAAATGTCGATTTGTGTGCTACTCCCTTTGGTGGCTTTATCATTAGCTCAGGAGTGATGGGTGGCACAACTTCGGTTGAAGTTGTTGTCGAACTACTAGGTTGATCATTATCTTTGGTGTTCGACATCTATGGATTCCCTTAATCTTTATTCCTTGTTGATATCAAAGCATCATTTTGCTTCTTCGAAACAAACAACATTAACACTTGGGACGGGGAAGAATTATCGCTAGCAACCAGATTTTCTCCTGGATTCAGAAATGGATCTGTCAATACTGCTAAGGTTTTTGAATTCTTGAAGAATTTCCTAAGCTCAACTTTATATGGACAATCTCTCGTCCCATGATCCTCATTACATATAAAGCATGGATGACTTGGTTTCGTATCTCCACGAGGGTTTGTAGAAGATTTTTCAGGAGATGACTCCTGCTATTTCTTCTTCTTCCATTACTTTTTCTTCTTGCCACCTGGTCGCTTCGGTTCTTTGCCTTTGTCAGTCGACATGGAATTTACCTCCAAGGAAATAAGTTCTTCATTTTCATTTTGACTTGAAACCGTACGGGCCTTCTTTGATGTGGCCTTTACAGTTTTCGTGCTAGTCGTACCTATCACACCATTGCCGACATGAGAGTCTTTGTTTGATTTAGGACAGGGAGGAACAGAGCATTAGGGATTTTATCGTAGAGCATAGCAGACTAAGCATGGATCAAATATAGATATTGTGCACAAGCAATAACTTGATCTTTAGTGACTACTCCTCCCTTTGCCACATCTTCTGTAATAGAAGCTAACAATGACTTAATAAACCATTCAGCCAACAGCTGATCAGGAACATATATTTTTACCATTCTACGATGACGTCGCCACTCATGAATATGATCAGATATGTGAGTGGTTGTCATTTGTTTGAAATTGGTAAGAAGCTTTGATCCAGTTTCGTATCTTATGGGTAACTGAAAGTGGGTTAAAAAGGTTGTGGCTAGGGCACTGAAGTTATGAAAGGAAGCTCTAAGAGATTCAATATACCATTTTGCTGCCAGAATAGTTAACGTTCTCTGAAAAAGGCGAAGCTTGATTGAATCATCGTTGAGAGTGTTGGATGAACACCATAGATGAAAGGTCATCACATGATTCGATGGGCCTTCACCCATATTTCCATTAAATTTAGGAATATCTGAAAAAAGTTTATGCGGAATCACTAGCCACCAAGGGGCGTAAGCAATTGGATCGTTCGTTAGTTGATTTAGATCAGGTAACTCTAGAGTCACCACGAAAGGCAACCATTCATTCAGGTTTAGCGAAGCATACCCAGGATAAGATGGGATCACCTGAGCAGTTGGTCTTTGCATACCAACATAATGCATTTGATGCTAGTAACTTTGGTAAGGTTGATGGGCATAACCATTATGATATGATTAATGTTGACGGTTTTGAATATACGAATGCCCATTACTTGCAAAGAGTTATTTCTCAAATCCTCAGTAACCTTGTTGGAATTGCAGTTGTTGGTATTGTACTAGCCATGGTGCGAAGCCATGAGCTGTTGTCCAATACTGACTGTTTGACCAAGATGAGGGGTAATTGTCCCCATTTGAACCTGGGTCATTCCACTAGTCGGTGATTGTGGTTGCGTCGCAGGGACAAGAGGTTGTTGTATTACGACCTAAGAAACCTGAGGTTGATATACAACAAGCAATGCTTGTACTTGCGACTCTGTCATAATAGCATACTGGGTATATTTGACACAGGTAAACATTGTTGCATTGAGTATACAACTCTTGGTTGTTGGGGCAGTATTGGCACCCAACCGCTTGATGTAATTCCAGCATAACCTGAATTCTGTTGCAAACTCTCGTATGGTTGTTCTCCTGGAGGAGACAATGAAAGGGTATACTACCCTGCATACGGTGGTAATCCAGTACTCAAAGGAATGATTTGCCTTTGGGGACATGATTGCCCAAATTGACACTGCGAAGGATCAATTTACTGAGACTCAAATAAGAGATTCCAGATATCATTCCAGACGAACGAATGGGAACATGCCATACTATCAAAATAGCCCATGAATGGACTCGATCCAGTGATTGAGAGCTAATTGGGGTAGATGGTACACCGGCGAAAATTGTCAGAGTAGCAGCAGGAAGTTCTTGCATTGTTGCATTAGATGATACAGTCCAAGATGTCAACGGTTGTTCAAACATATTTAGTCTATCCAAAATATTCCTTACCGATTCTTCAGGAACCTCCGATGACAATAGACTAACTTCTGATGAAGAAGGATATAGGGTGATCCCTTCTCCAAAGTTCGATGGAGCACTAGATGGATGATCCTCCACAATCTGTTTTATGGCAATCAATCCAGGTAGAAAAGGTAGACCGTCATGTCCGTAAAATATTTTTGGTGCCAAAAAAAGGTATAGGTTTTGTAGCGATAGATGTTTTGGGAACAACACCTTATGAATCAGCTATAGATGGAACTTGTTCAGGAATAGAAGTGTTTACCATCACCTTGGGATCAGTTGTAATGTCCTTTCGTGGCTACGGAATTTCTTCTGTAGAGGCAGGGATACCATAAATTTTCGGAGTAACCGAAGTCCCTGAGGATGTTGGAGTACTTGTTCCAACCAAAGCAGGGGACATCGATCCAGTTAAACGAGTTCACTTCGTCTGGAATAGTTTCATTTTCAGAGTCAAAGACGGTTGACTCGTAAGCCTTCGTGAACGACAGGGTTTCAATCGACTTTCTTCCACGATTGCGGATTACTCGATCAACTCAAAATAAAAGGGGAAAATGATTATGAATTAAATGAATTTTAGACACTTTGACACAACTTATTTTTTCAATTTTTAAGAGTCGAGAAAAAACAAAACATGACTCTAGTCGCCTTCGATTTTTAATGAGCCTGAAGTGACAAGTGCTCGGACGGACCTTTTCATTTAAGGAGTCTGAAAAGGAATGAAAGAGACTGCTCTAGAAATCTAGATAGAGGGATTACCAAACCAATCACAAAACTGCGGAATACTTTTTATGGTACAGCAGTCAATCTTCCCAAATGTTGTGTTTAGTGCATTGCAATCGATAGGGCGGCAGATACGGCTTCCTAAGGATAAAGGATATAGCCTATTGTGGTCTCCCCATATATACTTGACGGTACGTGGGAGCACAAGTCCGTACTGGCACCTGTTGTCTCAAAGAGGAGGGATCACCCAACCAGCAATGAAAGCGATAGTTACCAAGCTTTACGACACCGGAATACATCTCTAGCTTAGACTTCTAAATGTTGTGCGTTAGGTTCCAAAGAATTTTTATGCTCATTGAATTTATTTTACAGTTGATCTTTCTTAAGAGATTTGACTTTCAGGTTCACCATGTGATGTAGATATATAATTCCTAAAATGTAACCTAAGATGATAAGCAATCATTTAATCTTCTTTTTGTAATGAAAATCCTAGCTACTAAGGAAAGAGAAATAAGATTCTTTCAACATAGAGCGTAGAGCACACACTAGATGCACTATCCTAAATCAAACCAACAAGCAGTATAAATGCAAATGCACATGCATGTATTCGTTTTCCACTTTCTTAAGGTGTGAATGAAAAAAAGAATGTTGAGTACAAATTTGAATTATCTTTTCAAAGTGACACTACTGACAAATTTCTCTTCAAAATGAAAGGAAGATAATAACGACACTTTGCAATTTGGAATTGAAAATTGCTTTCGACACTTGAAAAACTACTAATTCAAATCAAATACAAGAGTAAGAGTATAATCAACTATCAAGAACAATAGGATTCTTTTTTACGACAAAAAACGACCCTTGTGACACTTTCAAATCAAGAAACAATAGTCCCATTACACTACTTCTTTGTAAAAGAGAAATGAAAATGGCCCACAATACATAAAAATATTCACATTTCTTCGCATGATGGAGGTGGAATGATGGAAATGAAGAGAGTTTCTACATTGGTATACTGATCATAGACAGAAAAACTCCTAAATAGAGCTGAAGAGAGTGAAGAAAAACCAAAGTATGAAGGCATAATTAGCCTTCTCTGATCATCACACCTGTTACATAGGGAAACAGGGATGCATCCCACCTACTGCACATGGGAGGTGTAATGCATACTAGTTCCCTTGAAGAGAGGGTGTGATGGTACCAGAACGATACTTCAACTTGGTTCATTATCATAGTTTGCAGCTCAGTTTAGCGATTTAGTCCGAGAAAGTGATGGATATTAAATATAAATCACAGGGGTTGATCTAATGAGGTTACTAGAGCCACCACCAGGCCAATTAGAATGTTTGCAAATCGATTGTTCAGATTATAAAAAAAACTTGGAACTAGACTGAAGCAACATTGATCTACTTTGCATTCGCATAGAAAATGCAGTTTGAAGGCTAGCTGGCTTGACTTCAAGCTCCGTCTATAATTTATAAAAGAAACAAATATAGACAAGCAAACAAACTATTCACTCCCCAACGGAGTCACCATTTTGTTACTGGGAAATCTAGTGTCTACTTGGAGCTGCTATTCACACTAAGATGAGTAGCTATCTTAGAAACAAACAAACCAAAACCACTTTCACTTTCCTTTATGATGAGTAGATAAGAGGGGAACAAAAGAGACCAACCTCAGTCTTGTGCTTGATTCCTTGCTTGGTTCCTCTCCCTTCTAACAGATTTTTTCCACTCCTTCTCTTCTTACCCAACTTCAAAGAGCATCTGTAGAGTCAAAGTAGCATAACACTATCGAAGTATAGAGATCTACAATCATAAACAATATAGGACCAAATATATATTGACCATACAATCACATATATTATGGGACATACAAGAATTTGGAGGAAAACTTGAGTAATTTTATTAATAGAAAGCATAGCAAAGAGGATTACAACCCATTGTTCTGACCCAGTGTCATCCTCCCAACATGAAAGCCCTTCTTCACCTCACGATAAGCTTAGATCACCCAACACTATGATTTGCACCAAGAAACCAACAACACTTACAAAATACAATATTCCAGCCTCTAGATCTCTATGATGAGGGATCCATATATAGATGTCTGCAAGGGGGTGAGTCAGCTTCTAGGTTTTTTATTAGTGTCCTCTCTCTGATATTTCTTGGTTCCACTTGGAGATTCATGATCTCTTAGTCATCCCTGGGAGAATTTAGAGAGGCATGTGTCATAGGAGAAGCTTGTGGAAGATTCCATGATCATCCACCTTGCAAACTCTCTGCCATTTGTCCACTCTTTCTCATCGCACCCTACAAAAGGGCTTTCTAGTATGCATCACACCTTTTTCACTCAGTAGGTGAGATGCATTGCACCCTTAGCACTGAATAGCCTATATGGTCCAGTTTTGAACAGTTCTGAGCAATTTTCCATGGAGAACTTCTGGGAGATGATGTAATCAGTTGACCTTGTTTCTTTAGTGTTAAGAAATTTTTTTAGGGAATTGCAAGCCCTTGGTTTATGGACATGTATGATTGGGGTTGCAGTGCCCATAAATGTCTATAATAACTGTTCACACCTAGTCAATAATAAAAAAACACATTTTGATGTCCGTAATAGCAACTATCAATGTTCTGACATCAGTTTGAAACCTTAAATTGATCCACTCTTCAACGGTACCTTCAATGTTTATTATTGGTGTACATAATAATTATTTACATAGTTTTTCTATGCTCTTATCATTTGCATGTATTGAATCTCAATATTTACCTGTTGCAAAAGAAGTTACCTTTGGTAATGGGTTCCATGTCTTGATTACCGAATTTTGCCTCACACCCTATCTCCTAATCCAAGCACCATAATCCCACTCAAAAATACCTCCAGTATCATTGATACATTTTTGTTGTCATAGGTCATTCCTTTTTATCACAAAATTTAAAGAAAAATCCTGCACTAAAATGTGATTCAAATTTAGTTTTTCTACTGCCCTTCAATGAGAAACATGAATTACATGGGAAACCTTGCAAGAGCGATCTCCCGCAAGGGTAAAAATATGGAATGGGGATACAATTATTGCATGGACAACAACCCTGTGATGATAGAGGATTTAGAGTCAACATCATACACAATCTTTTATTTCTTCATTGAATGCATCCATACAGATTTTTACAGTTTTAGTAAGTAAACTTAGGTCTAGTTTATTAGACTACTTGCAAATTCTTTCACCCCTACACTTAGCTACCATGAAACATGATATGGCTCGGGAATAAATACCTTCACGTGGTTTTTTCATATCTTGGGAAGCAAACCTATGTCGTGTGCCCTAACACTCAATCTTGGTTCTACTCATTTTCTTGGGTGTACCATTCTCCAACATAAATTATGTAAATTGGCATGCAGTCCTCCACAACATCATTCAAAGGCTAAATTTTAACACATTTTCCTCATGAAGGTTAATTTCTCCACTAACAATGCACTTGAATATATTGGAAAATGCATTCATCATTTCATCATCTAATGGTTGTGAATTTGAAGAGTCCATTATTGCGATCCAATGTTGGTAGTTAAAACCTGAAAAGAGAGACTCTCACATGTGGGACTTATTCAAGCCCATAGGAGGATATATTTTTCTTGAGTTTGAGACCCTAAAATACACAATCATACATTGTAATGAGGGTTGAACTAAATTTCCTATGGTATTCATGATCACCTCACTAGGTACATTTGCAATGACAATGTCTCCTTCACACAGATAGAAAATAGTAAACATTGATATGGAAGATTCATAGCGACATAAAGTCATAAAACTCTGAAACGAAAAGTTTCTATCCTCTCCTTCAACCTTAGCCATCTCATGAGGGTCACGGCCCCTCCCAACAACTTGAAATCCTATAGGTTATGGGATGTGTTACTTAATAATTTAGCATATCCTCCAAGGTATATTATGAATATGGGGTTTCAAAAATCATCTTCTTCCAAATTCATCAAAACTAGAAACTAATACTACCATCATGTTCAACTCATCGAGAACTTTCTAATGATATTGTCAGGCCAGGAGTAACTCCAGAAAACTGATTCGTTTATTCAATTAGCCAACTATCTATTATATACATGAATGTGATTGTTCAGTTCATCTTCTTGATGACTGTTCACATTCAATTCCCCCAATCACTGAGGATTAGGTGTTAACATTCCCCCCCTTAATCTGAAGGGATGTTGGTGAGTCCAAGCATCGTTCTGAATTCTTTCAAGGCTTTTCTCTTCCAACGTGCTTTGGTGAGATGTCTTTAAATTTTGCTCATTTGT
>APFE030977921.1:0-17840 GCA_000404065.3 Pinus taeda | reverse complement strand
CCCCGATTAAACAAAAGTCAAACAGGCATAAGACGTTAAGACAAAACAATATAAAACTAAAGTTTCATGTCAACCATAGTGAAGTGGTAGGATAATGTAGCTAAATAATAATAACATTTTTTATACAATCGGAGGATCGCATCAGGAAATCTCAAATGAAATATTTTTAAAAACCCCGATGACCTCCATTCCCCGATCGTAGATATGCGATGGCTAAGGAGTCAAAGGGCTTTAAGCATTTAACCATAGTTTTGTTAACACTCATGTTTTATTTGTTTCAAGCTAACACTCATACGAATGAGTAAAGTGGAATGGTGAGTGTTGTTTTAATTTAATATTAGATTTAATATTTAAATTAATTAATATGGAAAATATAATTAACTTTTAATTAATTATTAATTAGATTAATTTGTTTATAAATAGTTAATTATATTAGTTAGTTAGATTAATAACTAGTTTATTAAATAATTAGTTTATATGACTAACAATTAAATTCGAATCTAATTTAGGATTAGATTTTTTTAATTAAAATTTTGATTTTTAGTCCAGCGACAGAATTTTCAGATTTATGCGAGATTTGATCCATCAAATTTGGAAGCTCATAGATTGAGTTATATTTGGCCACATGAGGCACAAGATGGCTCGTTGAAAAGATAAATTCAAGGAGAACATTTAGGTTTCACTAACCGATTTGGTCATTTATTGGGTCAAAAATCAAGTAGAAGATCAAGCTCGAATTTTTAAAACAAAATCAATTTTCTGAGTTTTATTTTCTGCATTTTCATTTGTCCAAGCCTCTTCTGAATGCAGATCCATTCATCAATGATATCCTTGGCCAATTAAACCATCCCAGACATCAATAGAGAGCTTACATTTTATTTTCAATTATTTATTTAAATGAATTTGATTGGATTTATTTTAATGCCAGAAATGATATTTTGATATTATTGTTGCATCTTAATTTATTTTGATTTCTTTTTGTAGGAAAACAGTAGAAGAGATATGGAGAAAATGATCTCAATCAATAAAAATGCTCCAGAAATTCAATATTAGAATTTTGAGCAAATGAAATTGATTGGACAGATTTTTCTTCAACAAACTTTTCTCTCAAAAATACCTTTGGAAATATCATAAATGGAAGATTGCAGAATGTACAAAGGTCTTCTGTCCTCTTGCAATTCTAGAATTCTAAAAGCACTTATGTAATAGAGATTTAGAGTTGTAGGTGGGAGGAGTGGAAATCTCAGATCTGAGGATTGAGGTTTTTTTTACATTTTGAGTTATGTATAATTAACAGAGTTTGCACTATTGTAGCTCTGGTTTTGAAAGCAAAAACTCAGGCATTGTAAAGGACTATTAGAGACCAGAGCTAGAGAAATGGATTCAATAAATTGGTATTTCGAATACTATTGTTTTAAATGTTGGTTTCATTTTATGATGACAGAATTGTGTCAATTTACTTACATATTTGTGCACTTTTGTCGGTATGGGTAATTTGTCTCTATTTTGTGTTATTATTTATCTCTTCTCTTATGGGATTAATTTTGATTTTTGAGTAACTATTTACTCATAAATTTGTCTTATAAAATTGATTTGTTGAATAGTGATATGTTGAAAATTTCTTCTGCATATTATTGTTTAATAATTCAAGTTATTGATTAAATGATCAAAATCATTTTGTGAACTTTTTCCTGAGTATTGTTGATTGATTATTTCAGTTAAAATGTCTCAATAGGATGTGCTTTGGTACCCATAATGTCAGTTAATTGAACTACTTCATTAGCTTGATATTCATTATAAGCCAGACATATTTAAATCTCAATACTTTAAATATCTTGCTCTTGGTTGGGCTAGATCTATATCTGCCTAATTGAGATAGGATTAAGATAATTCATTTTGCTTGCATCTTAGAATAAGTTTTCATTTAGATACATTCTTTTAATTCCTCTCCCCAAAGAGGCAAACTTTAGTAGTGGATTGGCTAAGCCCCAAATCAGCTTAAGGATCACTTTTTTGCCTGATCAACAAGAGGATCGATTTGATGTCTCTTCTCCATTGGTCAATGAAAGTCATATTTTAAAGCCATTGGAGATTGAGAGAAGCTAAATGGACCTAGTTGAGCCAGTCTAAACCACCATTCCAAACGGAAAAGGATCTGCTTTAAGGTCCGGACCAGGTGGTCATCCCCCATGTTGTTGCAGCAATTTTCGAGGCTTCAAAACATTCCATATCTCCAATCTTTGATCGACTGATCTGCACCGTTCAATACATCCTTTGATCCAACGGTCCACATTTACTCCGACTATCCAACTGCACATCAATCCTCCACCGTCGATCTGCACGTAGTGGATCCGACGGCCCACATCTTATTTCGAGCAGACAATTAACATGGGGATTAACCGCCCGATAAAGCGGTTTCCCTATTCACCCTTGTGCCATGTGTCGAATGGTGAATGGGATCGGGGTTCTAACCTTCAATACAGCTTACGGCCCTTCGCTCGTTCGAAAACCACTTCTATTGTTACGAAACTGCTTCCACGATCCAACGATTACGATTGAATCACCGTTCACAAGTCGCAAATTCAATTTCCAGGCTCTTTCCTCTTCAACGCGTTGATCTGATCATTCTTCCAAACCTGATAAGGGTATAAGCCACTCTTTATAAAATTTCAAGTCCGGATTTCAAATCCGACTGTGTTTTGCACGAGTTCTTAGTGTAAACTAGGTTTTTCGCTTGTGAGACCAAAACTATGTAAAAAGACTTCGTCAACCTGGCATCAACAATGATATCTAAAATAAAGCCATAGCTTCTATCAGTGACATGATTTAGGCATTTAAACATAACAAAACAAAGGGATAATCACCCGGCCTGAATACAAAGAATCTAAAATCATACAAGGGTTTTTGCAAGCCCGATAACCAATCATAAACACAACAGTCATTCATTCATAATAAGATAATTATGGAGTCTCGCCTTGGCTCGCTTACACAAATGAAATGTCCTTGTTATAAAAATATAATCCACACACTATTCTGTTCTCCTGAATCCTTCCTCTTTGGCCTGATTCTTCAATTAGTGGCCTATGTTCCTAACCTCCCCATAGGCTTACAATTCTCTCGTGAATCCTCTCTCTCTGTCTCTCGATTCCCCTTCCAGAAAAGAAAGGAAATTACATATATGTTCTATCTAACAGTTTCCTTCCACAAATGAAGGAATTCACTATATTTTAAGAAATCAAATCCTACTCTAACTAATCAATATAGCTAATTGGTTTGATCTCCACGCGGGGAGGATCACTTGCCATTTTATTCCCAATTTTGTTCAAAATTAGGCAACAATTAACTACTTACATAATTTTAAATTAATACAATTAAACAACCAAGTCTTCCTCCAAACTTTCATTAACCAAAACATGTGATCACACCATCACATTGTTGGCTAGGTCTAGATGCTCCTGCATCAGACTCCCAAGGTTAAAAATAATCATGATCTCCTGATCATGTGCTTATGATCTGTGTCCTCCTGGATCCCATACTTTTTTCAGTAGTCTATCCTTGGTTACTGTTGTTGTTTTTTGTCGTTCTTCAAGTCTCCATACTTTATGTTGCATTGTCCCATTAGCTATTCTGTCACTGTCTGCTGCTGTCTTTTTCATATATCTTACTGCTTTTTGCTCAACATCATAATTTATGTCAGGCTTCGACACTTTAATTTGCAATTTACCATTACCTTCACCTATACCATTCTTTCCTGCCAATCTTCCTTCCTTCTTTTGTCCTCTATTTAGTTTATTGGAATGTTGTTGTATGAGTCTCCACAACTCATCAATTTCTTTGTCCACTTTACTTCTCAGATGATGAATACTATTCTTCTGCAACTGGATGTGTGCTTGCATAAGAACATCATAATCCCTGTGCCAATATTGTTCCATATACATTTCTGAAATGTACAAATGCATTCTCCATTGATCCCCTGCAACAATTTTAGTTCCTTCTTCTGGTTTCTCATTCATGGCTTCACCTCTTCTTACTTCAATTCCTAGTATACATGCAACTGCACAAATTTCTTGAAAACTAAGAATTCTTCCTGCTTGCTTAGGTACTTGGAATACCTCTTCTTCTAGTAACTTAATTTTTGCACCCTTAAGGATCATGGCATCTTTGTCTGGTTCTGAAATGTCATCTTCAGCCTCTTCTTCATCAATAACTCTCGATGGTGCAATAGTAATCTTGTTACTATCATCCCTTGAACTCATCTCTAGTTTAACAATTTCATGCTGCAAATTCAACATCAGTCCATCTTTCTGAGACATTCTGATCTCACCCTTCCTTACTTCAATCTGATCTTCAGAATCAACTCCTTGTTTCAAATTCACTTCACATTGCCTTGTTCCTACATATAAATCTTCACTCGAATCAACAAATTCATTAAACACAAATGCTTTACCCTATTTCTTCATTATGCCAACATTTCTGACAGCTTATTTTTCATATAGTCCTTCTTTACTCTGGCTTTCTTCTAGGCCAATAATCTTCAATAATTGTTTAATATATGCCAAGTCTTCTATATCAACCTTCAGTACTTGTTCTCCTTTGGTTTCAATCTTCAATAGTTGTCCAATATTTGCATATACTAATACAGATATGTTTAACAACTGTTCTTTCCTCTACATCACAAGATTATGTGAATTTCCTTCTTCTAACATCTAAAAAATCATATCTTTGCCTTTCCTTTCCCTTATGACAGCATTAAACAGTTGCCTTACTTCAATGTATCCTGCATTTACACACAAAATATTAGTTTCAAAACTATCAGACACTAAGGTCTCCTCAAATAATTTCAGCATCAATCCTTCTGGTTGACTCCCACTTCCTAAACACACCATAAGATTCTCCGTTTTCTTTGTATTAGCTTCATCACTTTTCCTAAGAAAACTCTTTGTTCCATATTCATATGAATGGATCTCTTCGTTTCCAAACATTCCTTTGATCTCAATGATTCCTTTGCCATCCTCCTTTTGACTTATCCTTTGGATGTCATCTAAATGGATATCTTCTTTTACTTGACTGTAACTTTTCTCTTTATTCTTCATATGACTGTGGGTAGTCATCTTTTCACATGTTAATATGACAGTTTCCAACAACTGCTTGTTTTCCCTCAAGTTTTCACGACCTGCAAACACACAACAACTTTCAATTTTCAAAATACAATACCTTTCATCCTCTTTTGATGCTTCAAGCACCAATCTTCCATCATAGATCTTCTGGCTTTCAACAGATCCTTCTTGTTGTGACTCCATTCCTTTGAGTCTCTCCTCCTCTAACAAATCAACATGAATTTGTTCAAGTTCCCTGAACTCGTTCATCAACTTGCCAGGCTCCTTCCTCTTCAAAGCGCTGATCTGATCAGTCTTTCGAACCCGATAAGGGCATAAGCCACTCTTTATAAAATTTCAAGTTCGGATTTCATATCCGACCGTGTTTTGCACCAATTCTT
Source organism: Pinus taeda (assembly GCA_000404065.3). NCBI lineage: Eukaryota > Viridiplantae > Streptophyta > Pinopsida > Pinales > Pinaceae > Pinus > Pinus taeda. The sequence continues at coordinate 12,343 of APFE030977921.1, read as the reverse complement.
AGTGTAAACTGGGTTTTTCACTTGCGAGACCAAAACTATGTAAAAATACTTCGCCAACCCAGCATCAACAATGATATTTAAAATAAAGCCACGACTTCTATGAATCACACAATTTAGGTGTTTAAACATAACAAAACAAAGTGATAATCACCCAACCTGAATACAAAGAATTTGAAAGCATACAAGGGTTTCCACAAGCTCGATAACCAATCATAAACACATCAATTATTCATTCATAATAAGATAATTGAGAGTCTTGCCTTGGCCCGATTACACAAATGAAAGATCTCTATTATCAAAAATACAATCCACACACTATTTCGTTCTCTTGAATCCTTCCTCTTTGGCCTTATTCTTCAATTAGTGGTCTATGTTCCTAACCTACTCGTAGGCTTACAATTCCCTCGTGAATCCTCTCTCTCCCTCTATCGATTCCCCTTCCAGAAAAGAAAGGAAATTACATATATGTTTTATCTAACAATTTCCTTCCTCAAATGAAGGAATTCACTATATTTTAAGAAATCAAATCCTACTCTAACTAATCAATACAGCTAATTGGCTTGATCTCCATGCAGGGAGAATCACTTGCCATTTTATTCCCAATTCTGTTCAGAATTAGGCAACAATTAACTACTTACATAATTTGAAATTAATACAATTAAACAACCAAGTCTTCCTCCAAACTTTCATTAGCCACAACATGTGACCACACCATCGCATTGTTGGCTAGGTCTAGATGCTCCTGCTTCAATAATGACCTCCTACTTTGAATTTCGTACACCACACTTCTAATATTTATGGTCTAACTTCTTTACCCTTCTTTAAATCCTATAATTTCAGGGTCAACGTAGCTAGCTGATTTTGTATTTTCTATACTCCCGCGTGAGTATCTCCAACCGGCGAAGCTTCCAACTTCATCACAATCTCCAATGGTTCATCTTGCGTCGCGATCTTCTACTACATCAATTGTAACCTAATATGTGGCAATAACACAGCTATGAACCATTCTTTATGCTGCCGTGGGGCTATCTCAAAGCTCGCTTGACCCATCCACACCTTGAATCATTGATCCAACTCCCACACAAATTCATTCGCTACCTGTTTAATTTCTTTCAGCTCTATGATGCACTGTGACTCTGATTTTGGCTTCTTTAACTCTGCTACCAAGGCTTTCTTGATTTCATCAAACGTATCATTTGGCTTACTCATGGAGTATTTAATATACAATGTTAGCGCTCTCTCCCTCAGCGACGTGATGAGCTATGCCTACTTTACATCATCATTATTAATATGTCTCGTTGTCCATACTACATCAGCGATGAACCAAAACTGGTCAGGGTCCTCTGATCCCAATCCTTTAAAGATAGGTAGCTTAATGTCATCAACCATTCTTCTTCTCGGGGGGATAGGTGGAGGGGGAGGGGTGGAGGTTGTAGGGGAATTATTTGGGGGGCGGGGTGGGGTGGTATGAGTGGTGTGGATGGATGGGGAATCCCAAAGATGCCTTGATTCTTCTCAGCTCCTAACTTCGACATGCCTTCACGATGGGTGGGGGAATATCGTAGGGTTGTTGGGTTACTTCTTTCTTATTCACTCTCATATCCTAATAGAAGGCTATATTCAATATCAATATAGTTCTTTGGCTCTGTTCTATATCACTTTCCACATCGTATAGCTTCTGGTTTTGGCTTATTTCTTCTTTTCTCGAATATTAATCTGATTGCATCCACAAAATCCCTTTTTCACACAATAACATATTAATCTAGAGCTCCAAAGAGTTTAAGAACTTAGCTCGTGGTCCTTTGAAGAATCTTCATTCAGTTTCGATAAAGGACACGATCGCGTCAACCACAAACTTAGTGATAAATCCTCCCAAAAACCTATCGATCTAGAAATCAACAACCCTTCAGATACTGTTATCGATTCTCTTGAGCCACTGTAACAAATAAATATTCCACAACTTAGGTTTGTCGCCTTTGAAATAAGTCTTATGCTCTGTCAATTTAGATACCCATTCATACAATTCAATGTGAAACGAACCAAAAAAGATTCCGTATTGTTCTTCATAAATGTATTTACGCAACCAGTCTTTAGTTAATAATCTAGGGTTTTTGTTTTCTTTTTCTACAAATTATCTTTCTTTCTATTCAACCCACTCCTTAATATCTTTCTTTGAAGGATGCCAAAACATATCCCTTAAGCAGATCCTAGTCCTGACAGCAAAACCATTTGTTGGTTTAAGGGGGCTTGACCCAGGTTCAGAGTGTGTTGTGCACCAACAAAACCCTCAACTACTTTCCCTTTCAGCAATGACCTTCACACAGATCGCAGTCTCACCCGAAGAAGTTATGGGAGGATGCACAACCAGGCTTCTGCAACTGAAGGGATATTCGTGTAGTGGCACCGCGTGTTTACTTCTACTATATATTGATCTTATAACTTTTCTTGCATAAGAACTTCACGCGGATGATTACCTTAACAGAATTACATTAAACCCACAAAATCTAACAAATAAAAATATATTTTACAGTTCTTTGCGTAATTCAGTGAAAAACATACATAACGATACTAACAATAACAAAGATTGAACATAAAAAGATATACAGTTCTTTGCCAAAACTTCTTCTCTATTAATATACATCTTCAGTACATATATGTCTTCGACCTACGCACCTAGCTATAGGATGTTTGCGCACTCAGTGACAGACTCTTCTAGGCCTCCGCGCACTCAACTACAAATCCTTCCCCAAAAATACATACTACATATGCGAACAGAGATATTCAATTCACTTATGATGATATGATCTGACATGATTCGATTACAAAGTATTACATCTCCTTAAATACATTTCATCTTTACAAAAACCATGGTCCACATAAAATGGATCCACAAAACAAGGACTAATACCCGATATCGAATACAAAATAAGGGTTTTATCCCATCCCCAAAGCTCTAAAATTGTGTGCAATGAATATATATATCTTCGCCAAATCCGCGCGGTCGGCTCCTTCTTTTATGGGGTCTTTTACCTAAAACTTGGAGCAAGTTGGGCCATACCCAACAATAAGGACTTTGGATAATTTTGTTTCATATGTTATTAGATACTGTATGAAGGTTCAAAGTTATGAACATGCAAACTAAAGTGGGTTTTTTTCCAAAGTATTAAAAGCTTAAAGAATGTGCAAATATGTGGCTTAATTATAATTCAACACGTATATATTATCTACCAAAATATGTTATTAGGATGCCCTCACCCTGTCGGTGTTTAAAAAGAGGGGGGGTGTTGAATTGTTTTATAAACGCCACCAATCGCCATATCTATGATCAATGTTCAAAACAGGACCCCCTTATCCATTGAAAGCACCAAAGGAGGGGAACCTCGTAGTGGCTTGTGGTTTTGGAAAAACAACATGAAAAAGTGAGCTCGTCAAGCAAGCCTGCCACATCCGTAGCTAGCCATACAACCTCACACGTTAGAAAATGAGGTGGCACCCCATGTCAGTTCCACGTTGGAGTGATGTTGCTACACTGCAGGTTCCTAGTTGTAGTTAACAAGTGGGTAAAAGAAACCTACTTGGATTCCAACGCTATGTTTGTCGAAGAGATGATCCTCTCACTCCTTCGCTCCAACCGATCACAGTCCTCCACTATCCTCGCGGACGGACACCTGCACAAGCAAAGAGAGAACAAACACAAGCGTAAAATCTACTAAAAACAACTATGTATCAGTCAGGAAAGATACAATTTACATTAATCATTCAAAGGACAAACGGAAATGGAACCATAAGAGTAGTCATCTATCTTTATTAATCAGAAAAATAGAGTAAGGTACAACCGAAGTCCTGACGCTGAGTCCTTCTCTAGAGGGTCCAGCCAGTATATCTTCCAAGCATTCACCTTTGAAACAAATCTCCCAAGTCAAAGAGGTCTCTCTCTCACATACAAGGCAACAAGCTCATGACCTTCCTCAAGCTCAAAGCAATCCTCACACAACACACCAAATGCCTACAAAGAGCAGCACTAATGCACTAAGAATTCCACAATCAAAGTCTATATGTTCCCAAAACTAGCTGCTCATGGGAAATGGAGGAGGCTTATAAAGGAGAAGGAGTCTCCATGAATAGGTAAAGGATGAGCTTTCCCCCAAGATAAGTGGATGGTCAGTCGAACAGACATGCCAGAGAAAGGATGGCGACCTCAACAATGCTAACAACCAAGTCTGGGGGGATCTGGAAGGCTGGTTGTTAGAACAACTTCGCCCAAACAGGATCAGCGCGGGTGAGACACTGAGCTAACGCGCTGACATCGCAGATCAACTATAGAGGAGGTCCGGTCAGCGCTCAACAGGACAAACGGAGGGTGCGCTGTTCATAAAATGGGACCAGCGCGAAAAAGACGTGTGCTTCCGCGCTGGAAGCACATCAGATACACTGGACTCTGCCTGTCAGTGCGGTTATTTGATTAACAGACGCGATGATTCATTTAACTTAGGCAAAGAGGGTTTTTTAGCCATTTGAGGAGCATGAGCATAGGTGAAGGTGTTTTCACAACACAGTAGGGAGACTGACATGATGGCAGTGACATTTTACTGTGTAACAATCCCCACCAAGCTTGTTAAAAATAATTGGGGTACTCGCAAGAAATGGTGGGGGAAAAGAAAATTTTGGGAACCATAATTATTGTCGTGTCGGCAGTATGTCGCTCTTGAACATGGCACTTCTCTGCTTTCGTGTCGGGGTGGGGATATCTCATCTCATTTTTCACTTGCCTCCGTGGGTTTGGGTAATCCTATTTGACCTCTCATCTGTTCATTGCCTCGTCATCATGACCTCTGATCCATTGATGTCAAATACTGCCAATTCCACTGTCGTGCTGCCAATATGTTCAAGAGAAGTTGACCTCTGAAAAGAAACAATCTCTCTCTGATATTTCACACAAAACATATTTTCTCTTTCCATCTCATGTCGATGATGTGGGAAACATTATGGCCCACCTTCGATGAAGATCACTTCCTGTCGACTTCAGCTCATTATTCAGGAAAGTGACCTAGAGACTCCCTTCCGGTACCTTGGAGCCTGCATGCCTCAATGGCAGATTCTTCATGTTCGACGCGAGGTTTTCATCATTGGCCTCCGATCGGATGACTCTACGGGTGTTCGACACCGACTCATTTATTCGCATACCGTGGATTGTACCTATAGTACCTTGAGGACCATCGTCATTATTGGTGGCTCCTCTCGCATCTGTTAACAGCTTTCATCATATGCTGGTAATCAGACGATGTTCAAGCATGTTCGACTTCGACTCCTATATTCACATGTTTGGACTTGTACTTTGTTCGGGTTTGGATGGAGCGCAAGACCCTGGTTCTAGTCTGTTGCGGACCAGGTTACGATTTTGTGGATCATTATTACATGACTCATTGATGGATGGCTGCGCCCATACCTGAGTCTTTTAGGATGGCTGCGACCATACCTCTTATCATCATGGTCTCTTTAGCTGGGTGGCTGTGTCCATACCACAGACCTTCTTCGTATGTCTTTTGGATGGCTACGCCCATGCCTAGACTACATGTAATCGAAATATTAGTTGTATCTACATGCAGATTCTTGGCAGCAGCTATATGTGTTCTTGTAAAGCATTTCACCCCTCTCTCTCTCTCAGGCCTCATGCTTTAGGGGCATCTGTTGCACAGTAATTTGTCACCATTGGTCACCGTCCCTGTTACCCCTGTTTTCGTACATTGGAGGATACATTCCGGGACCTGTGAGCAGTGACATAGCCTAAAAACACTTGCATTATGTTCCCCTGAGTATGTACTTCATGTTCCCTGAAGACACCTTCTGCAAATTATCCCTGAAAAGTGCCCTTTTTCCATTGGCGCAGGTACACAGTGTCTTATCCGCGCCAATCACTGAGATCCTCAAAAAGGGGCGCGCCCATTGGCGCTCTGTCCTAGAACAACACTCGCGCCAACTAAGTTTGGTAATGATTTTTGGCAAACGCGCACCCATATGTTTTTTCCTTTCAGATCATGAAGTCTTTTGAGGGAAAAAATCCATCTGATAGAGGTCGAGAGTCATCATCTATCCTCAGTAGCTTTTCAAAGATAATGTCGATCCACAATGGGCGTCCTAGTGCATTGAATCTTCCTCCCTTCTCCATTTATAAAAGTTTGTCCTCATGCATTAGACAAGCTAGTTCTGGAGTTCTAAGAGAGTTCTGGAGTTTTGGGAGTTCTAGAGTTCTAGGAGGTCTGGAGTAATGCTAGTTGTGATTATGCTTGTCTCGAGTGATAGTAAGAGTCTTGAAGCAAAGGGAGGTTATGCTGCCGGAATCCTGAGAGAGAGAAGGTCTATTGCAAGGCATACATAGCTGCTCGCCCAGCCAGAGAATAGGTTCAACGTCAGAACCTTGGTTGTATCTTTCTCTTCCTATCATTCATTAATAGATGACTACTTTTATGGTTCCATTCTCATTTGTATTATAATGGTTAATGTGAATTACATCCTTTCTGACTGATGTATAGTTTCTTTTACTAGATTTTACGCTTTTGTTTGTCTTCTCTTTGCTTGTGCAGGTGTCCGTCCACGAGGATAGTGGAGGATTGTGGCCGGCCGGAGCGAAGGAGCGAGAGCGGCATCTCTTCATCAAACATAGCATTGGAACCCAAGTAGGTGTTCATTACCCACTTTGTAATTGCAACTAGGAACTTGCAGAGTAGCATTGATTGATTGTTGCTAGACCCGTTCTGGGCTAGTGGGATCGCCTCTGTCCGTAGAGGGGATTTACCTGTTCAATAGCGTGCATGTGAACTCGTTCAGGCAGGTCATTCGGGCGGGCCGTTCGGGTGAACTCGTTCAGGCGAGTCGGGTGAGGGCGCACGTGGGCGAACGAGCCCTTATCGAAAAATGCTAAGTTGTGACCCGAGGTTGGCTTTGTGCATGTTCATGCAACTCGTTTGCCCGTCTCTCCCTTGTCCCTTTGTTTCGGTGAGTCGTTTGAGGGCATGCATGTGAACTCGTTCGGGTGAGTCGTTCGGGTGAACTCGTTCAGGCGGGTCGGGCGAGGATGCACCCGGGCGAACGAGCCCGAATCGAAAAATGCTAAGTTGTGACCCGAGGTTGGCTTTGTGCACGTTCATGTAGCTCATTTGCCCAGTTCTCCCTTCTCCCTTCATTTCGGTGAGTCATTTGAGTGCGTGTGTGTGAACTCGTTCGGGCAGGTCGTTCGGGTGAACTCGTTCGAGCGGGTCGTACGGGCGGGTCGTTTAGGTGAACTCGTTCAGGTGGGTCGGGCGAGGGCGCATGCGAGCGAACGAGCCTGTATCAAAAAATGCTAAGTTGTGACTGAGGTTGGCTTTGTGCACGTTCCTGCAGCTCGTTTTCCTGGCTCTCCCTTGTCCCTTCGTTTCAGTGAGTCATTTGAGGGCGTGCGTGTGAACTCGTTTGGGCAGGTCGTTCAGGCCGGTCAGGCGAGGACACACGTGGGCAAACGAGCCCGTATCAAAAAATGCTAAGTTGTGACCCGAGGTTGGCTTTGTGCATGTTCGTGCAACTCATTTGCTCGACTCTCCCTTCTCCCTTCGTTTTGGTGAGTCGTTTGAGGGTGTGCTGTGAACTCGTTCGGGCGGGTCGTTCGGGTGAACTTGTTCAGGCAGGTCGGGTGAGGGCGCACTGGGGAAAACGAGCCCGTATCGAAAAAAAGCTAAGTTGCAACTCGAGGTTGGCTTTGTGCACGTTCGTGCAGCTCGTTTGCCCAGCTCTCCCTTGTCCCTTTGTTTCGTTGAGTCGTTTGAGGGTGTGCATGTGAACTCGTTCGGGCAAGTCATTCGGGTGAACTCGTTCAAGCGGGTCGAGCGAGGGCGTACTCGGGCGAACGAGCCCGTATCAAAAAATGCTAAGTTGTGACCCGAGATTGGATTTGTGCACATTCGTGCAGCTCGTTTGCCCGGCTCTCCCTTGTCCCTTCGTTTCAATGAGTCGTTTGAGGAAGTGTGTTTGAACTCGTTCGGGCAGGTCGTTCGGGTGAACTCGTTCAGGCGGGTCAGGCGAGGGCACACCCAGTCGAACGAGCCCGTATCAAAAAATGCTAAGTTGTGACCTGAGGTTGGATTTGTGCACGTTCATGCAGCTCGTTTGCCCGACTCTCCCTTGTCCCTTCGTTTGGGTGAGTCGTTTGAGGGCGTGCATGTGAACTCGTTCGGGTGGGTCTTTCGGGTGAACTCGTTCAGGCGAGTCGGGCAAGGGCGCACCCGGGCGAATGAGCCCATATCAAAAAATTCTAAATTGTGACCCGAGGTTGGCTTTTTTCACGTTCGTGCAGCTCGTTTACCTGGCTCTCCCTTGTCCCTTTGTTTCGGTGAGTCATTTGAGGGTGTGCGTGTGAACTCGTTCGGTTGAACAAGTTCAGGTGGGTCGGGTGAGGGCGCATGCTGGCCAACAAGCCCGTACCAAAAAATGCTAAGTTGTGACCCGAGGTTGGCTTTGTGCATGTTCGTGCAGCTCGTTTGCCCGGCTCTCCCTTGTCCCTTTGTTTTGGTGAGTCATTTGAGGGCGCCCGTGTGAACTCGTTCAGGCAGGCCATTCGAGTGAACTCGTTCACGCGGGTCGAGCGAGGGCGCACCCGGGCGAACGAGCCCGTATCAAAAAATGCTAAGTTATGACCCGAGGTTGGCTTTGTGCACGTTCGTGCAACTCGTTTGCCCAACCCTCCCTTGTACCTTCGTTCTGGTGAGTCGTTTGAGGGCGTGCGTGTGAACTCGTTCGGCGGGTCGTTCGGGTAGGTCGTTTGGGTGAACTCGTTCAGGCGGGTCGGGCGAGGGTGCACCCGGGCGAACGAGCCCGTATCAAAAAATGCTAAGTTGTGACCCGAGGTTGGCTTTGTGCACGTTCATGTAGCTTGTTTGCCCGACTCTCACTTGTCCCTTCGTTTCGGTGAGTCGTTTAAGGGCGCGCGTGTGAACTTGTTCGGGCTGGTCGTTCGGGTGAACTCGTTCAGGCAGGTCGGGCGAGGGCGCACCCGGGCGAATGAGCCCATATCAAAAAATGCTAAGTTGTGACCCGAGGCTGGCTTTGTGCATGTTCTTGCAGCTCGTTTGCCCGGCTCTCCCTTGTCCCTCGTTTCGGTGAGTCGTTTGCCGGTGCGTGTGTGAACTCGTTTGGGTGGGTCATTCGGGTGAACTCGTTCGGGCAGGTCGGGCGAGTGCGCACCCGAGCGAACGAGCCTATATCAAAAAATGCTAAGTTGTGACTCGAGGTTGTCTTTGTGCACGTTCGTGCAGCTCGTTTGCCCGGCTCTCCCTTGTCCCTTCATTTCGGTGAGTCGTGTGAGGGCGCGCGTGTGGACTCGTTCGAGCGGGTTGTTCGTGTGAACTCGTTCAGGCGGGTCGGGCGAGGGTGCCGAGCCCGTATCAAAAAATGCTAAGTTGTGACCCGAGGTTGGCTTTATGCACATTCGTGTAGCTCGTTTGCCCAGCTCTCCCTTGTCCCTTCGTTTCGGTGAGTCGTTTGAGGGCGCGCGTGTGAACTCGTTCGAGCGGGTCGTTCGGGTGAACTCTTTCAGGCGGGTCAGTCGAGGGCGCACCCGGGCGAATGAGCCCATATCAAAAAATGCTAATTTGTGACCCGAGGTTGGCTATGTGCACGTCCGTGCAGCTCGTTTGCCCGGCTCTCCCTTGTCCCTTTGTTACGGTTGTTTGGGAACCTATGTGAACTCGTTTGGGTGGGTTGTTTAAGGGCGTCAGAGTCAATTCGTTCGGGCGGGTCATTTAAGGGTGTCCAAGTCAATTCATTTGGGCGGGTCAGGTATTGTATATCTAAACCAAAGATATTGGGATAATAGAAATAACCCAAAAATAACAAGATAGAAATAGATATAAATGCTTCTTTATTATCAAACCCTTAAGGTAGGGCAACACCATACAATCAATCCTTAAGGAAGGAGAATACTCCACAAGCCATGTGCTTGTTCATACAAGACTATTTCTCTTCATATCTCTCCATGTGGAGTCTCTAGCCTCTATATAGGCCTCATACATACAATACCATGCATCATTACCATGGTTTACTCATACCATCAACTAATACCATGGGCCCATTACATTATTATTAACTACTTGTGGTCCCTTACATGACATGGGTTAACCACCTTAATTATTACTATGGCCCATCCCATTATTACATTATTACCTTGGGTACCTCCCTCGGTACCCCATATTACCCCCCCTAGGTACATAACATTAGGCGAGGGCACGCTAGGGTGAACGATCCCATGACAAAAATGCTAAGTTGTGACCCGAGGGTGGCTTTGTACACATTTGTGCAGCTCGTTTGCCCGCCTCTCCCTTGTCCCTTTGTTTCGGTCTTGTGTGCGCCCATGTAAACTCTTACGGGCAGGTTGTTCGATAGCACCTATGTCAACTTGTTCGGGTGGGTCATTCGATGTTGTCCATGCAAACTCGTTTGAGCGAGGGCGTCCATGTAAACTCATGTGGGTTGTTGTGGTGTGGTGCCCTGGCTCGTCTTAGTCCCCTTGTGCCCAACCAACTGATACAAGTGACAGGTTTCATTTTCGTGTGAAAGGTGGGTTGGTAATTGAGTTGTGTTTTCGGGTTTGCCTGAAGGATGGCCTTGGGTCATTTGTAGAGTGGACGATTTTCATGTTCTCTCCATCCCCACTCAGTAGTGCATGAGCGGTAATGTTGGCCATGCTCATCCTGGGAGGCATATGTGAACAATTTCCCTTCTGCTCTCTAGGTTCTTGGAGCTGTATGGGTTGTTGTGGTGTGGCTCCTCGACTCGTCTTGGTCCCCTCGTGCCCCTCAAGATGATACCAGTGACAGGGTTTCTTTCCGTGTGAAAGGTGGGTTGGAAATCGAGTTGTGTTTTCGGGTTTGCCCAAAAGATGGCCTTGGGTCGTCTGTAGGGTGGCCGATTTTCATCTTCTCTCCATCCCCACTCGGTAGCGCATGAGCGGTAACACTGGCCATGGTCATCCCGGGAGGCATATGTGAACAATTCCCCTTCTGCTCTCCAAGTTCTTGGAGTTGTATGGGCTGTTGTGGTGTGGCTCCCCGGCTTGTCCTGGTCTCCTCATGCCCCTCTAGATGATACCAGTGGCAGATTTTCTTTCCGTGTGAAAGGTCGGTTGGGAATCGAGTTGTGTTTTCAGGTTTGCCTGAACAATGGCCTTGTGTCATTTGTAGGGTGGCCGATTTTCATCTTCTCTCCATCCCCACTCAGTAGCACATGAGCGGTAATGTTGGCCATGCTTGTCCCGTTTGGCATATGTGAACAATTCCCCTTCTACTCTCGAAGTTCTTGGAGCTGTATGGGTTGTTGTGGTGTGGCTCCCGGGCTCGTCCTGGTCCCCTTGTGCCCCCCCAGATGATACCAGCGGCAGGTTTTCTTTCCATGTGAAAGGTGGGTTGGAAATCGAGTTGTGTTTTCGGGTTCGCCTAAACGATGGCCTTGGGTCGTTTGTAGGGTGGTCGATTCTCATCTTCTCTCCATCCCCACTCAGTAGCGCATGAGCGGTAATTTTGGCCATGCTCGTCCCAGGAGGCATATGTGAACAACTCCCCTTCTGCTCTCCAAGTTGTATGGGTTGTTGTGGTGTGGCTCCCTGGCTTGTATTGGTCCCCTCGTGCCCCTCTAGATGATACCAGTGATAGGTTTTCTTTCCGTGTGAAAGGTGGGTTGGAAATCGAGTTGTGTTTTCGTGTTCGCCTGAACGATGGCCTTGGGTCGTTTTTAGGGTGGCCGATTTTCATCTTCTCCCCATCCCCACTCAATAGCGCATGAGCGGTGTTACGCAGTAAAATGTCACTGCCATCATGTCAGTCTCCCTACTGTGCTATAAACCACATCCACCTATACTCATGCTCCTCAAAATGGCTAAAAAACCCTCTTTGCCTAAGTTATTTGGATCATCGCGACTATTTATCAAATAACCGCGCTGACAGGCGGAGGCCAATGTATCTGATGCGCTGTCAGCGCGGAAGAACACGTCTTTTCCCCGCGCTGGTCCCATTGCCACGAACAACGCTCCCTCCGTTTGTTCTTTTCGCGCTGACCAGACCTCTTCTACATGGGTTTGCGATGTCAGCGCGGCAGTTCACGGGTTTTCCGCGCTGATCCTGTTTGGGCGAATTTGTTCTAACAACCAGCCTTCCAGATCCCTCTAGAACTGGTTGTTAGCATTGTTGAGGTCGCCATCCTTTCTCTGGCATGTCTGTTCGACTGACCATCCACTTATTGTGGGGGAGAACTCATCCTTTGCCTATTCATGGAGACTCCTTCTCCTTTATAAGCCTCCTCCATGGCCCATGAACAGCTAGTT
>APFE030977916.1:30794-44695 GCA_000404065.3 Pinus taeda | reverse complement strand
GAAGATAAATAATAATCATCCATAAGAGCATAAATTATTTATAAAATGGATTTAAATGATAAATTATAACAAATGATATAATAGAGAAGAGTAAAAATGGATGAAATAAGTGTTACAAAGTGGTCTTATTCACGGCCCAACAATCATGGTGTCATTAAAAACAAAAAAAGTTGAATATTGGAACCGAAGAAGAGCCAAAGTATGCAATGCTTGGGGACTACTGGGATGACGCCATAGTAGAGAGGGTCGACGAGTTACTGTGGGAATATCAAGATTTGTTCCCAACAAATATTACAGAGCTGAGAGGGATTCTAGGAGACTTAGGAATGATGAAGATAACATTGAAGCCAGAAATGAAACCACTGAAGTAGCGGCCCTACCGATTGAATCCAAAATATAAAGCAAAGGTCCATGAAGAACTAGACAAGATGTTAGCAGCAGGAATCATTAAACCAGTTGAGGAGTCCGACTGGGTGAGTCCAATGGTTGTGCAGGAGAAGAGACCGAAGGGAAATATTCACATCTACATGGATCTCAGTAAGCTCAATGATGCCTGCATCAACGATCCCTTTCCAACACCATTTATAGATGAACTGCTAGAAAATGTGGGGGGACAGGAATCCTACTCCTTCACTGATGGGTTCTCGGGATATCAATAGATTAAGATCGCACTAGAAGAAAAGAGTAAGACAATGTTTGCTACTGAATGGGGTTTCTTTTAGTACACAGTGATTCCCTTCGGACTAAAGAATGCCTCGGCAATATTTTCATGAATAGTAGTCGCGAGATTCAAAGAATGTATCCACAAGTTATTAGGAGTCTATCTTGATGACTGGACCATGTTTGGATTGGTGAAGATGTATGTAGCGAGCTTACAGTTGATGTTGGATACTTGCCGCCGAAAACAGATTGCATTAAATTTGAAGAAGTGTACTTTCCTTGTCCCATTTGGGAACCTTCTAGGCTATGTGGTCTGTAAGGAAGGCCTGATGGTGGACCTGGCAAAGATCACTGTCATACTCAATCTGCAAGCACTGCGAAGTGTCAAGCAATTACCCGCCACACTTGGACACGCGGGCTACTATCGAAAGTTCATCAAAAGAAACACCCAAATCACAGCTCGAATGGAACAGTTTCTGAAGAAGGACGCTACTTATTGCTAGAATGAGGAATGTAATAAAACTCTGGAGATGCTCAAGGAAAAGATGGCCTTTGCCCCTATATTGGTATTTCCAAAATGGGACGTTGAATTTCATGTGCATGTCGACACATCATGTATCGCATTGGGGGCAGTACTTACTCAACTAACAGCAGAGGGAATCGACCACCTGATTGCATTCACAAGTCGTTGGTTGTCTAAATGCAAGCCTAGATTACTTGTCCTAAATTGAGACTAGCGAAGAACCCACAAATCTAGAGGATAGACATCTGGATGCTCAGCTATATGTGGTGCACGTCATGGATGGTCATTTTGAAGATACAATCCATTTCTTAACTACAGGAACTGTGCAAAAAAGATACTCTATTCAACAGAAGAAGGAATTGGTGATACGCGTGGCAGACTTCACCATGGTTGCAGGCCATCTCTACAAAATGGGCAACGACAAGATATTACGTCGATATGTCCCAGAGTTTGAATGAGGATAGATTGTGGCTGAAGCACATGGGTGGGTTGCTGGCAGAAATTATCCAGGTCGCGCCATAGCTCAAAAGATCCTTCGCGTAGGATTATGGTCACCTACTTTGCATTAGGATTCGAAAGCACCCTGCCGAGGCTATGACATATGTCAATGGACAGGGAAACCATCGCGGAGAGATGAAATTCCACTCCAACCACAAATGAAACTACAACCATTTGAGAAGTGTTCAATCAACTTCGTAGGACCTATCAAGCTGCAAAGGAAAAAATGCGCGCACTATATCATCACCACAATAAATTATTTGACCTAATGGGCCAAGGCATAGTCGGTTAAGGATTGCAATGTTGCAACAGTTGCAAAGTTTTTTTTCGAGAACGTACTGACAAGGTTCAGATGTCCCAAAATCCTAATGAGTGATTGGGGAATGCATTTTCTGAATGAAACAATTAGCGTGCTCACTAAAGAATTCCAGATATACTACCAAAAAAGTACGCCATATCACTTACAAGCGAATGGGACCATTCAATTATTCAACAAAGTCTTGGAGACTGTTTTGACCAAGGTCTGTAATGTGTGGCAAAATGAATGGGACTTGCGCATCCCTACTATGTTATGGGCATATCGCACCACATGCAAGAAGTTGATGGGCCAGACACCTTTTCGGCTAGTCTGTGGCCAGGAGGCCATTATGCCTATGGAATATATTGTGCCTAGTCTACAGATAGTGCCAATCACCAGTATGGCAGACTGCAGGGCATTAGAGGAAAGGCTTGCACAACTCGAAGAACTGGAAGAGGAATGGTTTGTGGCTAGATTCCATCAACAAGTACAAAATTAGCATGAAAAAGCGTGGCATGATCATCATATAAAAGTGCGCACTTTCAAGGAGAATGATCTATTATAGCTATACGATAGTAAATTTGAGAAATTCCCTAGAAAACTCTGAATGCATTGGTTTGGACTTTAGGTCGTTAAAGCAGTTTCTGATAGGGTGTAGTTTAGCTTTCCAAACTCAATGGGGAGCCCCTCGCGGGCTGAATGAATGGCAGTCGTCTAAAGCTATATATGGGTGGGTTAGCTACCTGACTAACCATTTGAGGGACAACCTCACTACACCAGCCAGTTGAAAGAGAGCGCAGGACAATGAAGCAGTCTGGGAGACAGAGGTGCGAGTGCTAGGATATGTGTCAATCTGGCTCATCATCGAGATCACTGTCGCATGGTCAAAAGTACAATATTTCATTGCTCCAAGCAAAGGTGACTATTCGTGTCACTATTCATGATAGGATGTCTGCATTATGGTAAAAAGGAGCGGCCGATGGGCATTTAAGAAGAGGAGTACAAGCCAGACATGGCACGAGCTGCCACAGACCATCCATAGAACAGGCGAGAATCACGGAATTTGAAATTTGAATTGCTTATAAATCACTGAGGGGAATCCACCAGGTGAAATACACTTCCGCAAAGCGTATGATATGTATTAATATGGATCTGGTTAGTATCTTTGCATAAGGAATAAGCCCAAGGGTGGTGATATGGCCAATAGAGTAGCATCATTATGTAAGGAGCATGGTGTTGACAGCCGCAGGTGTTCTGCATCCTGTTGCCTCAATACTAAGGGATGTACTACAAATGGGGAGACACGAAGCAGAATTGGTTCGGATGTTGTCACCCCGGCTGTGGGTAGGCCGACAAACTACAATAATATAGGGAAAGGATGGAAAAACAGAGACCACGGGTAGAAATGAAGTTAATAAGTCATCTCTAATGGACCTTGAGGATTGGGATCTCATGGATAGCAGCACAAGTCTTGCAAAATTGCAACATAATCTACCACAGACAGTGCGAAGAGTAGACACGACAGCCATAAATGAATGCGGAAGTACAAGAAGGTCCCTTATGCGGCTTCTCCACTAGAGCTAAAATCCTAGGGAGTGGTTCTCTGTGTTAACCGAGTAGGTAGAAACAATGAAGCAGAAGCCACACAAAGCGTTGTAGGAGATAACGCAGAGGCAGTACGATGACGAGTGTCACTCAGAGGTTAGTGAACCGCGCAACCATGACAGCGTGTCTCGCCGCACCAATGAGCAACTCGGGACGAGTCATGATGATTGTGTTGGGGGACTATTGGGTAGCAGAGGTACCGCGCAAGAGTTTTGGGTCTGATAGCCTAGAAAGTAGGATAAAAGTATTGTAAACCTCCAAAATATCTTTAGCGTGAAATGTAAAAGATCGAGTCAAAGGGTTGTCCACCGAAGAAATACTATAAAGTAATAGGAAGTAAGTCGGTATGTGAACAATAGGAAGGTATAAATAGAGCGCAGCTCTATGAGGGAAAGGCAATTCAATTTTGGTATGATCTTGGATCTGTAATGGGTTTTTGAGGAGAACAATCTGGAAGCGCCTGTAAGTCTGAGTCGGGGGTTGGGTAGTTGATAGAGGCTCTACAGCTATGTGTGCAGAGGCCTAGAAAAGTCTGCAGCTATGTGCGCAGACCCCTGTAGCTAATTGCACAGGGCGAATCTGGATGTATTGGTGATGAAAGTAAATAAAGATAATTTTCTTTGGTAATTTTGTGTTAATTCTGAAGTATCGTGGATCTAGCTTTTTATGGTTAATATCATTGTTTCATCTATGTGCATATGTTTACATCTTAGATACATGTGAATCTGTGTTTATTCTAAGTGTGCAAACGGGGTAATTATGATAAATGTTTGCTTAAAAACCCTCCTACGTAGATCAGATTTACAATACTACATCAAATAGATTAGATTTGTAACCAATGTGCTAATAATTAGTAAAGATTATTCTGGGAACGGATCTCCACAAAACAAGGTAGTACGATGCTATGGAATAGTGCGTGAAACCCTCAGATCACATATAGACATCCCCAACGTGCTGAAACCTAGTTTTAGCACCCTCCCCTGCTACCTCGGGTGAGACCTCAGTTCGTGTTCTATGGACTATTGCTAAAAGGGCTGGTAGCTGTGGGATTTGTTTGGCCTAATAATTCTTCCAAGCCTAGGTCAGGCCAATATAAGCCAACAATCATCATCCTCTATCACTCCCCATTTGACATAAAAGAAAATGGACACCTCCATTGAAATAGGTAGAAAAACTACAACAAAAATACTAGAGCAAATAAAATGGATGAAAAGTAATGCATATCAACCAATGACCATACTCTCCACATCAACAACAAGAAAAACATATAACCAATCAACATTAAGAGAATCATATCCAAAAAAACTCCTCTTGTAGCAACAATAATTTTCCAACATCAGGGAACAATACAATCATTAATGAGTAGCATCATAATGAACAATAGCATGTAACAATGTGCACATGATCATCAACCAACACTCTCCATAACATCTACATAGAAGCAACTACTAAACATCTCTTAACATAAGGTGAGGCCAAGAACCCCCAACAATCATAGTATACCATGATTCACATCATGAAACCTCCAAGTGGATCATAATTCCAATAATGTATGGATGAATTGAATAGGAACAAATTATGCTCCCCTCGAACATATGCCATCTCCAAGATCAACTCCAACTTGTAGCGAAATGATTCTGCTGCAAACAATCCTTCCTTCCTGTAAATAGAAGCACCATATCAGCATAGAATCCACATGACCGTGACTCAAATTACATATACATTGATACATACATCATTGTAGTAGCGACATAATATCGTCATACATGACCATTACATAACATCATGACTCATGAATAGATGACTCAATCATAACATAGTACAAGTACATAGCATCACGAGATTTTTACATGGATATTAAAATGAATTGTATTGATGTTATCATCATATCCTATGGACTAATGACTCAAAAACATCATACATCGTGACTATTACATAAGGCTCCTTCATAACATGCATAGCACCATGGTGACTCAAGATAGTATTGACTGGACTGTAAACCAACATAAAATGATGATACAATATAAGATACATGGATGTAATAACCATCATAAGGTAGCTCATACACGGCTGGTCCATGTCTCAAGTTACCTCAATAAATCATGTGCCAATAGACTCCGTATATGCATGGTTGTACCATATTTTAAACCAATTTTTTAGTGAAAACAAAAGCATATATTATCTATCTATCTATCTATCTATTATTTATATTATAGTATTATAGTATATATATATATATATATGGATGAAAAATGTATCATTTTCACCTAGAAAACACATGTATAGTGACTACAAATATCTGAGTGAAAATAATGAAGAATATAACAAATATCACATGTATATCTCATACCATGCATACACCCCCCTGAGCTCAATATACCTCGAATAGAAAAGATGATGATGTGGACCTGAATGTGCGTGAGGTGGAAATAAAAGCATTATAATTGTCATACTCTCCCCCTGAGGTTATGCACCTCTAATAGACCTTGCAGCCCTCTATAAGTATGCAAGAAATAATCATGCACTATAGTAGGGGATTCTCTTCACTACTGGAAGAGTTGTTGCTCCATATTTCTCCACGGAGTATTTGGTTGCTTATTTTCTTCCTTCATCTCCTTCTTTCCTTCCTTCACTAGTTTTCTAGTAGTTCCTCTTTGGTTTTGTTGCATTTGATGGTTTTTCCTTGAGTATCCTGGCAGCAAACAATGTCTTTCCATATGGCCAAAATTATGTCATGTTTAGCACTCCACATGGCCAAGATAGAAAGAAAGAGGTTCAAAACTCTTACCGATCATGAAAAATCTATACGTTGCTTGAAATATGCTTCTCCTCCGTTGGTTAGATCTATAATTAGATACCTTTTAGCCAAATAGGTTACATGGCTAGAAATAACCAAAAATACCACAATATCACCAACAACTAAAATAAAACTAATAACAAACCCTCACTCCAAAATGAGAATGTTGCATAATACAATCAACAACATAAGACACTATGGATATGTTTGAAATATGTTAGTACCTCCTACAAAAAAAAATGTGAGAATCACTAATGTTAAATAATAAATTCTATGTTGAGAACTTTGATGGCACCTTGCATAAATACCATGGTAAAAATGTATTCTTTAGGATTCATGTGTAATGGGATTCATCCACCATCTACCAACGTTTCTATAATTCCATAATAAGTCTTGCATATCCATATATAATAGACATGCATCTCATCTATAATAAATACCTAGCACATATACATCTACCACCCCATCATAGACTAGATATAATTGGTCCATTGCAGTGTCCCCATAATAAATTCATTCATCCATCCAATAATAAATTCTCATTTCCTAACTTGGGGCATATTTATATACCCATTCATCAAGGAGGATCCTAAAAGGTATAAAAATAAAAGTCCTTAAAACACAATAGAATTAGAACTAAGTTGAAGATCTAATCACAAGGAATCCAAATATGAAAATGTAATCTAGATTTAAGTTTGTATGAAAAAGGAAAAAAATTATTTCACACTAAAAAAGTTTGGACCATTGCCAAAGTTGGTGGTCCAGCCAAATTCAGTCGTTGGTGGGCTAAACTTAGCTATGACTAGAGAAACTTCGTGACATGGTTGGTTGTAGTTTGATTTGGCATAACATCCAAGATTGATAGCATTTTCGCTAAGTGCAACGATGATTTAAAAATGTTTAAAAATACTTATAATGTTTTATTTGTAATACAAAATAAGGGTCTATGGGGCTGGAACCCACAACCTCACTGACTTAATATATCATGAACCAACCAATGACCAAATGATCATGCTTTATATAGTCTGTCACACAAAATATATTCAAACTTAGCATATTGCATTTGATGGTGGAAGGATCAAGGCTGACATTCAAACTAGAAAAATGAACAGGTTGATAGGAACGAGTAGGCCATGGAACCCTATGGTGGAACCTTGCAATGTGCCTTTCAAAGGAATATTCCTAATGTATATTCCTTAGAATATTCTTAAGTATATTCCAAAAATATTCTGTTATGGAATGTTGGAGATTCTTTGGGGTTCCAGAGTTGACACCGTGAGAATTTGGTTGAGTTTATACTAATTTTATTTAGAATTTTCCAAGGATTCCACTAGTGTAATAAGATTTGGGATTTAAGCAACCCATTTTTAGGTCATTCCTAGAAGTGAGTTATAATGATGTACTTTTCCATGTATTTTATTTTCATTTTGGTGAGATAATATAGAGGTCTCTCCACCTTGAAATCGGGGCAAGAGACATAGTTGACACATTGTTAGTGGAATCCATTAACAAATGTTGTTGCATTTAATTTATGGTGTTATTTTTATGTTTCTTCTTCATGATTTTTGCGTTTGTGTTATTCATGATATTTAAGAAATTTTGTCCAACATCATAGAGGGAAAGATCCTGGATCACCTGGTTAGTGAATGGATCCATATCATAAATCATTGATGTCATTCACAATAAACCATCATTTACCAAACCATAATAAATAAAAAATGACATCTCACTTCACCTCATCTCATTGTCACTTAGAGTAGGACACTTAATCTAAATGGAAAACTAACCACTGTATTCTTCCTACAATATGCATATTCTAAAAATCATATGGTATCAAATCAACTCCTAGCAAGTAATATAATAGTTGTTTCTTGTTTTCGTTAATTGGTATTTTTCTTTATTTTATTTATCATTTACTTCCTTATAACACTTCCTTGAGGCCATCATGGTCTTTCCATATCATTATGTGCCTAGAGGAGTAGAAGATGGGGCGTGGTTATTTCTTTCATATCTTTTTTTTTGTCGATGTTATGGTAATATTGTCATGGAAATTAATTTATTTGTATGTGTTAAAATAAATTTTAGCATAACATTCATCCTCTTTCATATTATCTAATTTATACCTTTTGTCAACTATGACTGTCATGCTTCAATTGATTATCTTCCTAACATGGTTTCGATAAGCTTATAATATGTTTGATATGAATAATGATATCCTTATTTGCATTGCCATAGTCCTATGCAAAGTATCTATTGTTACAATGCTTATTTATACCTTTGTCTATAGTGTATTTTTTTTATATTTAAATAAGAGTTTCTCTTTATATTGTTTTGAATTTAACCGTAAGAAAGATCATACAAAGACATTTTCCCTTTTTCCATCCTATCATGCACTAATCCTATCCTAGAATTACACCCAATTTTATCCTCTCACTATCATTTTTCCATCCCTAACATTTCATTCCATTCCATATTTATAGATTTTAGTTATGTTTCAACCAACACCCCCTTATACCCCCTTATTCCAGCTCTTTCCTCCAATGTTTATTATTTTGGCTAGCTCCATCTTATGTTTCCCTCATTTTTCTTCTAACATATTGTGTCCAACTTTTTAGAGATTTCTTGCAAAATTTCTCAAGGGGGAAATTACTTCCCATTTCTTTATTCCCTTCACATATTGGGAAATATGACATTGTTTCTTTGAAACAATTTTGTAAAATTCATTGTCTCAAGGGGGAAAATGTAGACATTGAATATTAACGAACATAATTTCTTTTGTTTCCTAAGCATCATTTCCTTATTCCATCATAAATAAATAGTTTTGAATATTTAATTACTTTAAATTCTCCCAAACAAAAATTCTTATGACCTAATTAATTACTTACACATAATAATTAAATTGTTTCTTTCATTCTTTTCTCTCTTTTCTCATTAGTTAAGAAATTTTTACGATTGAATTAATTGATCATATTCTAGTATGATATAATTAAATAATTATTTTAATTATTTAATTAGTAAACTAAGTATTCTATAATTGAATAGATGAAAATTTTATTTTGTTTATTCATTTTTAGAGAAATAAGTTCTTTATTTTTTTTATCCGTATCCTCTCATGGACACAATTGGACGATTTTTAATTTTCCAGGCTACTTCTAGCTCTTAATTGCAAATTACTCTCCTTTATTTGATCATGAGATTAGTTAAATATATTATATAATTGATAACCTTTTTTAAATCAAATATTGTCATCAAATATTATCCATTTGTCTTCAATCTATTGCATGCAGTCTCGATCATTGATCAATGACTAACGAGCCTGTAAGTATATCCCTAAACTCAATATATAGGGGCATGGATTATGCATATCAAAGCCATCATCCTGAAAATTTGAAATATAATATTTTTAAGTTACTTTAAAGAATATTGAGCCACACACACATTTATTAAGAACTCAAAATGGAGCACAATTACGTGAATTCTATTGGCAAGGTATCACATTCTTTACATTTTATTATCTCGAGTGTTCACTTCTAGCTTCATTTTTCATTCAAATAATTAAATTAGGTTTATTTTATATCGTGATGTTGCTTGTATTTATTCAATTTTATTACTTAATCATATTTTGACAAATTTGGTCCCTGGCCCACATCCCTTATTATGTAGGTACTACACAGTGCATATCTTACACAATTTGGCATGTGTTAATTTTTATGCTGCATCCATTGTACCTTCAAAATTTATGGATCTTGAACTTGGTTCTTCATTTTTATCACTTAATTTGTAGGATTTAAGATTCTAATTATAGTTTTGATTAAGATATTTGATTTAATATCCATTAGACAATCCATTTGTTCTTTTTTCCTTTTAGGTTTTCAATCACTTCTGTAATGAGATGATTTTATTATGTATTATGCTTCTTCCATTCGGTATCACAATGCATCTGTAAAGTAAAACTATGATTTTATCAAGTATCTTGGCATTTTTGTTTGTCATCTTGTGCTTCCTTTTGAGCTAATTGTTGAATATGTGCTACAACTAATACATTTGTGAAGTATTTGGAGATCATTAAGAGAAGAATTGAAACCCTTAAATCACTAACATTTTTTTTGTGGGGAAAATAATTGTTTTTTTCTTCCTTGATAATTTATACAACATTTGATTCAAGTTCCTTAAAAAAACATTGGCTATGTAGTTGTAGATCCCATAGTTGTTATGTGTGTACCCCTCCCCTCACATACTTGTGTTATATTTGTTATAATAGAAACACACATTTATCTCTTTTATTTTTTAACAAGAGGCTTACCTAGGCATTGTACCCCAAGGTGTGACTAGCTTGGCTCAAAAGAAGCTTTAATACCCTTTGTGCATTAGGAATTGGTTGATGAAGAGAATGGAGGAGAGAACTCCAATGTCAACTCCTATCAGGAAAACCCATTATCCATGGTAGTCGCCTACTAGAAATATTTTGCAATTTTGAATCCTAGGAGACTTCATTTGTTTCTTTGGCATGGTGTTGGGTATAAAATCATCCCGAAAGTTACTCAATATGTGTCATCCTACATTATATTGGAATATTAGTTTATAGGGAATAGAGATATGTAAGCATATTTTCATATTGGCATTAGCCAATATATTTCTAGCTACAAACACTTATTAGTGATGAACACATCAATGGGATCTCATACTATTTTCCCATTGGGTACATATTAGTGTGGTCATACAGATTTATTAAATAAATAATTTTTGCTGATTTTATGATCATCAGATTTGTGCAATACCAAAACACCAATTCATCCTTAATACCGTTTCATGTTCATCCAATAAATAATTGTCCTTGTGCTTGAAGTGTTTTCATGCCATGAAACACAAAAAACAATTAACATAGAAAATACAAATTCGGCTTGAGCCACTCTATCTCTAGTTATCAGGACTTGATATTCATGAACACATTAGTGGTATCCTATGTTATTTCCTTATTGTGATACACTAGTGTGAAAACAAAACTTTATTTGAATAAATAGGTTATACTCATTTTATGATTGTCTTCAAATTTGTGCAATACATGTGACAACAATTCAATGGTAATGGTTGAAATTCAGCTACAAATATTTGTCCTAACCCCCTTGCAGAGTTATCTTATTTATCTATACTCCCCCTTCCACCTCATTTTCTTTCTGCACTCCATACCCACCCTCTTCTTCCTCCACTCCCCTTTCATCCTTTATTTCCTTCTGGATAAGAAATTCCCCCCTTTTCCCTCTCTCCTCGCATCTTCTACATACTTCCTTCCTTCACATATATCTTTCCTCTTTTCGTCTCTTCGAACCCTCTTATTTCCTATGTTCTTGACCTGGGAGGAGGATTGGGTCCCTCTAAGGACCTACTTTTAGATGGTCATGGATGTGGTAGAAGATATTTTCTACCAATGACTATGAAGAAAACATCCTCTATTTTTTTACATGGAAAAAAAATGTTTATTATTGGGGCCGATGATCCCTGGTACTTCACCAAGAATGTTACAACTCCCAACAGATCCTCAACTAAAATTATCGACTCAGGTTTCATACAAACTTAGAGGTGACAATGTTATATGCACAACGAATTGGGTTCCACTCATGCCACCCTCAGTTATGACATTAGATCAAAAGTGTTGAGAGATGATTCCTCCTATTGAATTAAAATGAAATTTTGTTGACGAAGGTACAATTGAAATCTACTTTTTTTCTTGAATCTCCATAAGAGGTGTGTTCACATACATCTCTTATGTAGGTTCAACATTAATTAGCTAAACAAATCCATACATTACTGGCCCTGTCGGCATCATCCTGTGGAGTGCAGACTGGAGTCTCATTCCAAAGCAGTATGGGGGGATGTTGGAACCAAGTTTCTACACCTTGAGATGGTTGTGATGTAGTTTGATCTCTTCTATCCTGCCTTCGTGCAGGTGATCTTGCTCTAGGGCTTGAAAGACAAACCATTTATTCCGGATTTCAATACCTTCATGAAAATATAAGATCAACATTTGTGCAACCCTATCCTAGGGCTTAGGTACTTTCACGCTGTTATGGCAGCATGACATGGAGATTCCTCAATTACCCTAAGTGATTTACTTAGTTTGTCGAATACTTAAAGTTATTACCACATAATCAGATATTCATAATTGCATTTATTTATTCAATTTAATTGTATTCATTCACACATCATAGAATCATAGTAAAGGATATTAATACACAAAATATCCAAACCCATCAATAGAAAAAATACATAGAAATTGCAGAATAGCTCATTTTATTAATATCTTCCAAGTGTTATAGACTTTGTTTACCCTACACACATAGTTGCAGAATAGCTCATTTTATTAATATCTTCCAAGTGTTATAGACTTTGTTTACCCTACACACATAGTTGCAGGGGTCTGCGCACTCAGCTACGTGCTTCTACTCTAGGCCTCTGTGCAGTCAGTTGTATGGCCTATACCTATGCTACAACCCAAGACATAGAATTCTTTCTTTAAAGATATGACTCTCTTTCTTGTTCGATGCCTCTAACTACTTAGAGCTTAGCTCTTTTTATACAACCTCATGGTCCACGGACCATGGATAGATCTCTTACAGCCCGCTTTACTTTACAAAACTAACGGTGGACTACCCTTTGTGACACATAACACCTTCATGCTCTGTGACAACAAAATGCGGAGTATTTACAATAATATTACAAAACATTCACTTAAACATGGGCTTTTAGCCCCAAAACTACCCTTGGGAAATGCCGCTCCCAATAGGACCCCAACAAAAAAATCATGACTCACCCTTGAGTCACTCGATAGGCATGAAGATATTTGCACAAAGCCCATCTAGCTTGACCCTGATGACCACAACGTCGGCTATGCATTGAGTTGCTGCCTGCTTCGCATCTTCAACTGTTTTCTTGGTTACTGCCCCTGCCCTGTCAGCCTGAAGCTATTGGTTCATCTCATGCATAGTTGCAAGCTTTCCTTCAATTTTTCCTGTGAGTGCATAAGCTTCCTCTAGCCAGGGCTTCAATCGCACCTTCAACACTGCTTCCTTGTGTAGCGATGCATCCGCCTGTTCCTTCAGCTGCTTGGCTTCCTGCCGCTTGGCTAACCTCTGTGTCTGCGTGACGGTTTGCGTTGTGCCCTTAACTTAACCATATCATTGTTGGAGTTGATGTGCTTCCATCTCTAGCCTATGGATGTTTAGGTCCTCCCACAAGCCGGTCAGGACATGAAACGATTGTTCGAACAACTATGTGCAGTCTACTACTGCACTCTCCACTACCATGACTGCTTCTATGATAGCAGTCGCCTATTGTTCCTTTACATCTGGTGGTATTAGAGGTTGAGCTCTCAACTAGAGCTCTATAATCTATAGGTTCAGATCCAATTGAAGATGTGCCATATCCATCTGAGTGGCATGCACCCTTGTGGCCAATTTATGGATGTGGACCTCAACTGGCTCATCCTCAGGAATGGCCAATTCTGGGACCATTCTGCAGGCCTA
>APFE030977901.1:16206-33669 GCA_000404065.3 Pinus taeda | reverse complement strand
TGCTTTTAGCAAGCAAAAGCATTGAAGAAATCAACAGGTTGAAGACTCAGATGGCAAGGACGTTTGATATGAAAGATCTAGGAGCCGCAAGACAAATTTTGGGCATGGAGATTTTCAGAGACAGGGGCAATGTTAAGCTGTGGCTATCACAACAGAAGTATGTTGAGAAAATACTTTTGAGGTTTGGTATGAACAATGTGAAGCCTTTGTCGATCCCTTTAGCTTCCCATTTTAAGCTTTCTTCGAGTTTATGTCCTAATACAGATGAAGAAAAGGATAATATGTCTCGAATTCCATATGCCAATGTAGTAGGGTGTTTAATGTATGCGATGGTATGTACGCGACCAGATATTTCTCATGCAGTTGGGGTTGTCAGCAGGTAAATGGCAAATCTGGGTAAAGAACACTGGTCAGCAGTGAAATGGGTGCTTCGGTACTTGAGAGGCACAAGTAGTTATTGTATTTCTTACAGTAAGAATAGTGAATTTGTCTGCGGATATGTTGATTCCGATTTTGCAGGTGACTTGGATAAGAGAAGGTCAACTTTAGGGTACGTCTTTACTCTTGCAGGTGGAGCTATCAGCTGGATGTCAAAGCTACAGAACATTTTTGCTTTGTCCACTACTGAAGCAGAATACATTGTTGCTTCTCATGCATGCAAAGAGGCGGTTTGGTTGAAAGGTTTTCTTGGTGAGTTTGGTAGGTTACAGGACAACATAAGGTTACTTTGTGATAGTCAAAGTGCAATACATTTGGCTAAGAATCTGGCCTATCATAGTAAATCAAAGCATATTCCAATTAAGTACCATTTTGTAAGACATGTTATCACTGAAAGGGGAGTCTCTCTTGAGAAGGTGCATACAAAGGGGAACTGTGCAGACATGTTCACGAAACCAGTTTTGTTGGAGAAGTTACGTTGGTGTTTGGCTTCTCTTGGCTTGCAGAAAAGATAAAATAATAATAACAGGGCATCAGGCGAATTGTTGTCAAGGTGGAGATTGTTGAGATTTTTCTGTAGGAAAAACTCTCTGAAGGATGACAACAATAGGGATTCAGTTCCTAGATTAGCTCCAGGTTGTTGGGAGGGAGTTAATGCCTCCTATATTTGATGTGAGGGAGTTATGAGGTTGTTAGATTCTCTATGCTATATAACAGACAATCATTCGGATGATTTGCTAAGAGTGTGTGAGGATTTCTTGATGTAATATCCAATTTGATTAATATATTCCTGATGCCTATGTTTGGTGGATGTAGCTCAGATTGGTTGGGTGAACCACGTTAAAAGTTGTGTCTTATGTGCTTGTTTATTTTTCTGCTGTGTGTTTAATTAAGTTTGTTGTGCACCTGATCTAACAGCAAGAAAGGAAGCAGTTTGTTTGCAGAGATTGTGTTCAAGTATGGGGTTAGTACAGGAAGCTATACGGATAGACTATGATAGCCAAAGTGCAATTTTCTTGGCAAAGAACACTGCATATCATTCAAAGACAGAGCACATTGATGTTCAGTATCACTTCGTGAGGGGTATGATAGAAGACAAAAAGTTGTTGCTGGTAAAGGTGGATACTTTGAATAATACTATAGATTCATTGACAAAATCTGTGAGCTCTGAGAATTTCTCCTGGTGTAGAGAAACAATGGGTGTTTCAAGGCTGGAAAAATGACTAAGCTTTCTTGTGGCCACCTGTGGAAATAAAACAACAAGTGGGAGAATGTTGGGTTGTGTTATATTCTTTCCACATAGTTAACAAGGGGTTTGAGGGGTACCCGTAACCCCACTTTATGGGGTTCGGGCCAGCACCCTGGAAAATTTTGATTTTGGATGCTATGTTAGGTTGGGCAGACCCACCTATAGCTTTGTGCATGATTTTTGCACATGTTTTTTGGGCGTGATGGTTTTTCGGTCCATGGTATTGGACGTGATGATTTTCAGTCCATGGTATTGGATGTGATGGTTTTCGGTCCATAGTAATGGATTCTTCGGCATGTATAAATATGTATTGTAACATTGAAAGGAACATAATGAAAAATCAAGCTGGTAGTCCCGGTTTTGGGATCCAATGGGAAAATCTCTGTGTATATGTGTTGTATGTGTTATGATCTTGCATTTTTTTTTTTTTTGTGTTTTAGAATTCATATGTAGGTAATTTCTATATGGGGTTAAAACCTACAACTTGATCAATATTGGATTTTGCAAGGAAGAGATGTCAAATCTCCAACGATGACCTGATTATAGACTGGTTCAATAGAGCACACTTGTACAAAGTTCCACTTTTCAATGTTTAAACCTTAGGACCTAAAGCCAGTACAAAGAAAACTACACTCGGTCCTCTTTCTGTGACTTCTGATGAAATTTCAATCTAATGCTCAGAGAGAAAGTTATGACGATTTTCCCATGGTCACCTGTTTAGGATGTAATTCGAGAGCCTGCAGAAACCCTAAATGTCTTGGATGGTATCTCCAAAAATATAGCGAAACAAGATCTAAAATTGGGGCCTTAGCTTTGCTAAATGTGCGGCTCAAGTGGTTTTTAATTTCATCATTTGAAACTTCACATAAAAATAGTTACAGTGAAAATTCCATGATGACTTGTTCAGAGCAGCGAAACCCTAGAATCCAAAGCTCTGATACCAAATGTTGTGGAATCAACTCACAAAAAGATAGAAAGGAGAGATAAATGAACAATTACATTACACAAATGAATAATTCTTGGATGATACAAATGACATGACCTCCTTTCTATATATAGGAATCTAAGGGGTCATAATATAATCGGAGCCGACATAACAATAATAATGTAAGGGCACAATACCAACAACAGTGGGCTTCTATGGGGCACAATAATAATAGTATATGGATTACATGGGCACAAAAACATAATAACGGGGTTGCACTAATAACAATAAGGGGTTACACTAGTAGAATAGGGATCTAACAAACACCATTCAAATCACACTTGGGGATGTAGTCAATCAAGTGTATTTGAACTTGCCTACCCACGAAGGCATCAAGTTGTTCGTAGACAAGGACATCAAGATATAATGACAATAACATCATAGAAAGAAACATCATGAACACCAATTGAAGGAAGCACACTAGATGAAACGAAAACGAGAGGAAGGTTATTGACAACATGGAGGTGGAACAAAGTTGCAAGCTCAAGCAAATCTACTAGTGATGAAAGAAAATTTGGAGACTCACTCTATGAGGTGACGACACGACATGAAGATTGGATGAAGATAGAGAATGGAACACAGAAGTAGTTTCATGTGCTGAAGTAGTGACACAAGAAAGAACATGAAGTTTCATAGACAAATGAATGACTACAACAGGAGCAATAACAGGAACATCAGGGAGCAAAAGATACATTCACAGATAAAACTACAACGGTAAAAGTTAAAGATCCATCCCAGTAGATGACATGCAGCAGACATGGTGAGAGGCATTGTTGGTCACATGCAAGGGATTCAATAGCATGCATGTCATTATGCACACACATGTGATCCAACCCATTTATCACACTCACCAAGGCGAAGACAATAAGCAAGTCCAACTGGAGCTGAACATGTACTTCAACAAGTTCATGCATATGACCGCCAACACACACTTGAAGATCAACACAAAAATTATGGATCAATTTGTTCTTGGCTTAGCCTCACCCAAGAAGACCATGCACATGCTAGAAGAGAGTTGGATGAAGGAGCCATGCCAATGCACCAGATGCAATGGAGGCAAGAGTTCGCTTCAGCAAGATGTCACCATAGGGTGCATGCCCACCGTCACAGATGACCAAGCTTGGAATCAACTCACCATCTTCACCATCACAAACATGTCAAAGATTTGGTCTCACCTCAATGGACCAAGTGTGAGTGATGTCTTACTCGAGCCAATTTGTCTCACATGAGAACATGTGCATTGTAATGTAATGTCATGTCAAGTGGAAGTTCAAGTGTCAATCGTTGGTTGTAATAGTAAAAGAGTAGATGAAAGTCATGAGGGTGGGTGAATTGTCACAAAGGGGAATGTGAAGGGTCACCTCACCCTTTAGTATAAATAGAACCTCATAGCTCATTGTAAAGGCTTTTGGTCAGCCAAGCATCTGATAATACTATCTTAGAGAGAGCTTGGACAATATTGTAATATGCCTTGGCTTTTCCACTACATGGAGACATCTCTTTGGAGGAGTAGGCGGTTGTGGCTGTAACATTCGACTATTGGAACTAGTGGTTGGACATGGATGTATTGTATGACTGGACCATATAATTCTTTATACAATAAGAGCCATCTCGTTTCATATATATGTTGTATTGTATTCTTGTTTACTCTAAATGGCATATGTATTTGCTTTCTTACGCACACATATATGGACTATTCTATATGAGTATGTAAGAATCTTTCTGAAATGTGTTGTTGGTTTAACCATCAGTTTGGATTTCTAGCTAGATTGCTTTCCAACTTGTGATGTATCTCTTCTTATGCATTCCCTTCCCATCTGAGTACTATTATAGGTTGCCAAGGGGCACACTTATCTCAACCCACATGTGTTAGAACCTCTCAAGCACCTTCCTTAGCTCACTTTAGTTGTCACACCCTTGCTCTCAACAAAGTTATCTTACTTGCCTCTATGCGAAATCATGGTCAAGGAATTACCATATGACCCACTACTTGGACTCCTACAACAAACGGTCTAAAGTGTAATTGGGACTTCTTACCATGGAGATCCCCTTAAATGTTGGTGTGTTCAGCCCCGTCAACGTTTTGGAGCTCGAAGAAGGGCCAGATGACAAGTTGAGTCCTCACATCTGCTTTTTATCTCTACACATCTATCATGACTAACTATCGAGTTTCTCTTCTAGAATATATGTCTTATGGAAACGATTTCATCATCTCGAAAAAGCTCTTGGATAACTTGTCTCATGAAACATTTGATGGTGGAGGCTACATAGCCTTGGTTAGGCATGCGGTCGATGTTGTAGGCTCATGCGAAAGACATGGATTCTCTGAAGAATACATGAGCTGTGCGATGTTCATATACACACTTTGAGTATAACCTATGTACTGGTGTAGCATGCTGCCTAGAAAATCTATTCATTCTCTTGCTCATCTGGTCACAAAGATAGACTATGCTTTCAATCACTTCAACTTTAAAGAACTCAACAAAAAAATTCTGGAATTATGAAAAGCACTCGATCAATCTGTTGAACAGTTTTACATGCGATTTTGTAATGTTGCATACCGATTCCTCAAAGATGACATTGATTGCAAATTGCTTGATGGGAGACTTGAGTATCTTCTTCACATATATGAAAATCCACAATTCTTGAAATCACTATAATCTTGCTCATACTCTGGTGATGGAACTGCACAATCACAAGAAGGTACAATTACTATCACAAGTGACTATCTGCCTTCACCTAATCAAGAAACTCCACCACCATAGAGTGAGATAGGAGATCATGAACACACCTTTGTTGAACTGTCACATTCTCCCACCCAACCTGCTCTTGAGATCTCCGTAGATTTGGCTTGCAATCCTATTTGTTGTCATGTGGATTTGTTCCCTCAACCTCTGTCCTTGCATTCTGTTGATCGTCTAGATTATACTATCTTGTATCCTTTCGTTCTGGACTCCTCACCTATTGTGAGCGAGGATCAAGTTGTCGACGGAGTTGGTGTTATGTAGCCAACCTACACCATCATTCATGATAAGTGTGTGTGGAATATAAAGAAGAAATCATGGTGAAGGATGACTCCTTTTAGGCTACGCCTCATCCACTTCATCCTCAAATCCCTTGTGATTCTGCCACTCCTGATTTCCCCTTTGAAAACCCATTTATGGATGCTTCTACTTCCTATCATTCACCGGACACCTTAGATGTCACTGTACCATTACAGTGTAGAGAAGAAATGTCTTCCTCAGGAAATCCATTCAATCTGTCATCTATCTTTCTTGAAAACATAGAGGGTGAATACATTTGCTTCCCATCTACCCCTCTACCTGATTCATCAAATCATGAGGATTCAGATAAACATCTCGAATTTTCTGATCTTGGTTTTCATGATCTATTAACTTCCTCATCCGATCACGATGTTGATCCAATCATTGTTAATCTATCCAAAACACTGGTCTATGATGATCTATCTGTCAACAAAGTCAAAACCACCAGACTCTTCAGGCACTTCAACCCAAGCTAATGGTTATCTCAAGCCCTCACTGTCCTGAGGTTGGTTTCACCTCTGGTCAAGAAATTGTTAAAACACTCGATGCTCCTCATCACTCGCTTCTTTTCATATAAGACGCACTTCGCTTTGATGACCACTACTAATGGCATGGTTTCTACTATAAGTGCTACAACCATGCAAACTCCAACATCAATACAAGGGGGATCAACTATTTCCAGCCCCTCTGCATCTCTATTTGGGTCTTTCGCTATCACATCCTTAGTTGGGTCTACCTCCATTCCTTCTACGAGCAGAATTCCCAAGCTAATGCTTTTAGTTCTAGATTCTTCCAATTTGGCACCCGTTCACAAGGTATTCCATCAGTTCTATTTAGTGCCTCCACATCAATGATGGGTGGGTCAGCTTCATTCTAGGGTTTTCTTTTTTGAAGTGGTCACATACCACATTCTAAACTGATGATAGGATCAATGCCTTTTTCTTCTACAGTACAAGTCAACAATCCCTTTCAAGGTTGGACTAACCCTGCAGTCAGTGGCATAGGAGCTGGTTATCCATTTTTCTGCCGACAAGGGAATAGGCCGTACTCCACATTTAGTTTATTGCGAAGTATTCCCCCCTTAGCTTCTTCTTGGAATCCATATCAGGGGTTATCAACTCCTTATAATCCTTTAGGAGGGAGCTTTGCTGGTTATGGGAGTTTTTCAGCTGGAGTTGGTCAAACTCTAAGTTTTGCTGGATCATAGGGTCTGCCTTTTGGTTCAGCTAGTTCTGCTGGTTACTTCGGGTAGCCCAGTGCCTTCCAAAATCCAAGCCAATCTTTTCAGAACTTTGGGGGCCCCACCCAGTCTGGGTGGAATCCCCAAGGTACTCATAGGCCTCCTTTTCTGGCAACGTTGAATTTGCCAGACCTCACAAAATTAACAAATAATCCTATCAAATACAATGCAGCCGAGACTCTGGTCCCAACCAAACTCCCTTCGGACATTCCAAAATTCAAAGGGAAGGACAATGAAGACCCGAGGGACCATGTAAGCACATTCCATTTGTGCTACTCATTAAAATCCCTTATCAGTGACTTGGTTAGGTTGAGACTTTTCAACGCACCTTGACTGGCAATGCGACCAAGTGGTATATAGAGTTGCGAGGGGGTAGCTTTACATATTTCGCCAATTTGGCTAATATTTTCCTAAATCATTTCCAGTTGTCTGTCCATTATGATGCCAAAACTAAACTTTTGGCCAATTCTCATTAGGACATAGCAACTCACATTTATGATCATATTCAAGAATGGAGATGGAGAAAGAGGCTCATTAAAGCTAAAATTCCTCTGGAATACTGTCTCGAATAGTTTTTGAAATCTTTACAACCTGAAATCTCTAAGGATGTCTCTCTATCCGGAGTCTATTCTGAGGAGCGAGTTATTTTCATAGCCTAGCAGTTAGAATTGATTTATTGTCAGTTTGGATTCTACACAAAATCTTGTGAGATGCTCCTAGGACTAAGGTTGATATAGCCAAGTCGAAGTCAAGTCCCCATGCGGATGGTATCGTTGAATCTATAGGCACAAATGCGGTGAACCTGTTGAGCCAATTGTAGCAGTTGTCTTTACAAACTACTCCTAACAATCAAGTCACATCGTCTAACCCTTCGCCTTCTCAACCCTCTTCTATTAATGTCGTCCAATCTTCCAACCCCAAAGGAAATCAAAATTCCAATGGGAAAAAGAAAGGACGAGGTAAGAAAAAGAGTCAAGAAGGGAGGACTAATGCAAATAAACTTGGTAATAATGCTGGTGGTGGTGGAAATGAGTCTAGAAAGAAAGTCAAGTTTCCATGCAAGCTATGCAGTGGAGACCGTTTAACTCATCTTTTCCCAAAGCTTCAAGGCACTCAGCGCTTGTTAGGGTGGCAAGAGACTTCTAGCTCTTAGGCTATGTTCACTAACTATTTTCCCCAACGGCAGCAATTGCTTGCTAGCGTGAGTTCGTATCCTGGTACCTCGGTAGGGGGCAACCAGAAAGGGGAGAAATCATCAAATGTTTTCATGATTGGTTCTAATTTCCATGTAACCATTCGGTCGCATGATTACTATGGAACTCAAACATCCAAGGGCAAAACTGCTCCCAGAAATACCGACCTTCATATTAAGTGACCCCCTATCGAGATTATACCATGGATACCGAAAGGTTTCGCTAAACGTATGACTATCAATCCTAATGCTAGGGCCACCCAGAATTACTCCATTGTTGAAGATCTAGCTCAGAGTCCATGCACTATGTCCACTTTAGAGGTTCTCCAGTCGTGTCCAGGTTAATGAAGTGACTTGCTTTCAGTGATAGGGGAAATTGATCCAAATAACTCTTTAGTGCTCACTTTCGAGATGCTTAATGTCAAAAAGTGACTCCCTCATCACATGGCTTTTCAAATAAAGTCTACATATTAGAAAATTAATACTTTTCGTACCATTATTAATGAAGGGGCTTCCATGCGTGTCATGTCAACATGATGTTGGAAGGCCATTGGATAGCCTTCAGTTGTTCCTTCACCTACACTCCTAACTACATTCGATGGGCATTCTCATAGGCAGCATGGGATCATCCCGACCTTCCCCATATGTGTTGGGGGCAATGTTGTCAATCGAAGTAGAAGTCATTGATGCTAACCTCAATTATAGTCTCCTGTTAGGAAGGAAGTGGCTATATGAGATGGACGTCGTTGTTTCTACTCTGTTTTGTGTCATTTGCTTTCCTTATGAAGGGAAGATCGTTAGGGTTGATCAATTGGATTATTCTATAGTTGATCCTAGAGCAACTTTAGATTCTACTGTCCCTTTAGTTGATAACCCTCACCCGCCTACCGAGAATCTAGCAGTTGGGATGTATTCTTCATTGATGGCTACATTTGATTTCCCCTCTACTATCGCTAGAATCAATGTTTTCTCATCATCTAAGGAGTCTTCATGGGAAGAGTTCTTTCGAACTCATTATTTTTCAGAACCTTGGAACTTGCTTTCACCTATGACCACATTAGCCGAAGGAAAAGATGGTGGAATGGCATTCCCTATGTCTGCAACAGAGCTTATATATCAGTCTATCATCAACTCTGTGGACAACCATTCTATTCCTTTCTCTGAAGAGGAGTTAGACGGTGATCTGGCCCTGGCCTGGATCCTTGACTCTACCTCTGCTATGGAATTGTTGGGCCATTAATATCTCATTATTATTATCACTTCTGAATGCTTATTCCACCCATTTCTACCATTCTTTATCACGTCATTTATCATAATTTATCATATAATTCTATTTTATCATTATTTATGCTCTTATGGATAAATATTATTTCTTCTCCTTTATTTTTAATAAATTGATTATTATGCATGATTTTACCAATGATTGTTTATTAATAAATTTGTTCACCATTTTAGCCTCCAAGATATTTTCCAGATTGAAGATTTGATCATTAAATGTGCCAACTCAGAAATTTGCTGGAATAAAAAGTGCTGATTTTGCGATGTTTTGGGCAAATGTAGAAGAATCTAGAAAATCCGAAACATGGGTTTTGTCCAAAACAGACAAAATTAGTTGTCAAGTAAGCCATTTTCCCAAATTCTATATGTATTATAGAAATGGAAGGTTCTTTGAAGAAGTTTTTCTTAGATTCTTTGTGTGGTCGCTTTCCAAAATATCTCAGCTGCAATGCAAAATTTGACCTGTTCCTGTTGAATGATTGGTGAAGAGATATTACAGATAGGATCTTGTTTATCAATTTGTAGTGAGCAATCCAATTTTGTAATGAGAATCATATTGTAATAATCTCTGTTGTAACTGCTCTCTTCTCTCTCTGTATTTAAATGAAAACAGAGATCAGAGAAAGAAGATGATGGATTCATGATTCATGATGGATGATTAGAAAGAGAATCAGATGGATTGTTAGATTAGAGATAGATAGGATAGGAGGATGAATGAGAGAATTACTATTGAGAAATTGTAACTGTTATTGTTGACTCTCATTGCTAAAGTAGAGAAAGAAACTACTGTAATGTTTATGTAATGATTAACATATAAAAATAGTTGCAGTTCCTTCGCATCTTCTAAAGTAATTTGACAGTTCTTCACTAGCAGCTAAGGGCCCAGCGCCAGTGGATCCACTTGTTTCTTGTATAATTATTTTACAGTTCCATGTGATGGTTTGATTTCATTTTCATTTCTTTAATTTGTTTTATTCAGTAATCTTCTGTTTCTAAACATTTCGCTGAATCACCCTGTTATATCAAAATTGTGATTGGATTGCATTGGTAGCAAGATTATTATTTACAACTTGAAATGTCGTGCTGTAAATTTTGATATAATACTGCGCTTTCCATTTCAGAATCTGTTGTTCATTTTTAACTGCAACTGTTGTTCAAGTAATAACTATGATTACTGTTCAATTATAAATGTGATTTCTATTCATATATACTTGCGATTGTTGTTCAATCTACTAGATTAAGATTGTCGATTCAGTTACATTTGCAGTTGCTGTATATTTCTATTTAATTAGCTCTAATGTTCAGTGATATTTTAGATTGTTGTTCAATTC
Organism: Pinus taeda; assembly: GCA_000404065.3. Taxonomy (NCBI): domain Eukaryota; kingdom Viridiplantae; phylum Streptophyta; class Pinopsida; order Pinales; family Pinaceae; genus Pinus; species Pinus taeda. The sequence goes on along the minus strand of APFE030977901.1, from coordinate 22,912 downwards.
TAGTAATTTAGCATTACTATTCCTTTCCATTAGTAAATCATTTCTGTTAGATGAAGCTTTCCTGTTCAATTTTCCAATAGACTTAGTTGTTGTTCCTTTTCTGCAAGAATTTGATTTCACCTTTTAAATGTTATTGCAACAAGTGTGTTGTAGTGAGCATTTCCAATGGAATTGCCATTTCCAATTATTTTCTTTAGTGTGGATTGAAAGATCAACAATTGTAAAGGACATTGACTGCCATTTTATAAGTTCTTAGATTGAAGATCTTGCCTAAGATTGATTTTCATTTGCATCAATTTACAGGCGAGAGATTTATCATTACTGAGTCCTCAACTGACGATTGTTTGAGTAAATGATTTAGTTGTAGAGTACTTAAGTTTCTTGCCATTACAATTAGATTTTGTTTCCAGCATTCATTTACTTTTGCATTTTAAGCACTATACTGCCAAACATTACTCTTGAGCAAGTGACCGCCTCATACTGAGTACACTCTTGAGATAAAAATCATCCCTAGGTTGACAATTAATGTGAAGATAATTAGAGGTTAAAAAAGACACCTTTTATCACTCAACATTTTGGCACCGTTGCCGGGGAGAGTGTAGCCATTTCTAAAGAGTAGTGTGCATATGATGGATGCTTGTTAGGAAAGAGATGGGTATTAAAAACAGAAGGTATGAACATATGTACAGAGCATGTAAAACCCCTGCTCCCCTGCCCGCTTTCGAAGAGGATTGTTAAAGAACTTAGGGTAGAAATAAATGTTTGAATTTCTGTGTGAATGACTAAGAAAAAAAGTACAGAAAATTTTGAAAAACAAATATTATGATTTCACTTAAGTGGTGATGTAAGCACCACCCATTTCACTAACCAATTGACAGGAACATTTGAAGAAGGAGCCTCAAATAAGCACATGAAGAACATCTTATATTATGGTAGGAAATTGCTCACATTTATTTTTGAATTCCCTATCAAAGATCTAGGAGGAGTGACACAAATGCACATAATTCCCCCATATTCTCTACTCATGGTTTGACAAATGAAGACCCGAATACATTTTTATTTGAGTTTGAAATACATTGTAGAGGATATGATTATTTTACTAATAATCAAAGGTTCAAAGTGTTTCCTCTTACTCTAAAAGGAGCAACTCTCTGATGGTTCATGAGCCTAGGTGGGAACTGCATCCAAACATGGGAGGACATGAAGAACATATTGTTGACAAAGTACCAAGACTAATGCGAATCCAATGAAGATATTTTCTATATGATACAAGGGGAAGATGAAAGATTGGAGGACTATGTAGAATGATTTCATTACAACCTTGTAAAATCGAAGCATAAGTATTTGGAAAAAGAGATCTTAAAAACACTCATTCTTAAAGGAATCAAAGATGAATTTTTAGAACTTTTAAATCTGATAGGAAAAGGTGATTTTTTTCAATTATCATATGATGATGTTTGTGAATTGTACATAAGGTACTCAAGAGGAATCTCCAAGGCTGGTAAGAATTCTAGAGATGTTTGTTCTTTCTTTTCCAAATCTGCTACATGAACAAGAGTCATAAGAGCTGAAATCAATGTTTTATTTGAAAATTTTAAAGTTGATTTTATTAGCTCTCTAAGTTCAAAATTGGATGCTTTGCAGGTTCAAAAAAATCAAGAATTTGATGAAGTGTTTTTCCCTCATGACTGAAAGGAGCATCCCATTGATAGTTGTTCTTCCTTGTCTAGGATGGAATTAGCATATAAAAGAGATGAGGAAGCTGCAACAAGGCCAAAACCATGGAAATCATGGCCTCTAGGTATGGTTCAAAACAATTCCTCTCAGCTTTCTTACTTGCATAATCCATTATGGAATATTAATGTGTTAGGGCAACCATGTCAATATAACCACCACCAAACTTGTCTACAAGGTTGGCATGGTTCATCTTACGATTGCATGACTACTCCCCCTCATCTTGTAGCACAAATACATCCTCCATATTCTCCACCAGCTCTTCCACAAAATCCTGGTTTCATATCAAAACCATCCACTTGACCCAATCATCTACATCATCAAAATGCTTCATTCCATAAACAATTTCCTGCTCAACTCATTCCACACCCTCACCATAATAAACTAGTACAACATGCTTACAGTGTTGAACTACAAAATTTACCCACCCTTCCCACCCATTATATCTCACATAAGCCATTTGAAAAAACATACAATGAGATTCAGAATGTTTCAAATTCAAAAATTGTAGAAGTTATGGAAGAAAATGAGGTTTCTTCTAGTTTGCATCAACAAGCCGTTATAAAAGCTCAAGAACTTCATGATATGATGGATATGGGAAATCAAGAAAGTAAAGGATATATTGAAGATTGGTTTCACTCCATCATTTGTTTGCAACATCACTCCATACTTAAAAAAATTTGGACACCATCTTTTCAATGGAAATTGGCTTCTCATACCCTAATATTCATTAATATGCATTTTTCAAATTTGGGTATGTGCATACATGAAGCCTTATTTAAAAAATGGTTCCATTGGAAGTAATCCTATACGTAATCATATTCATTTTTCAAATCAATGTAGGTTAGTGTAAAAAATAAAATAAATAAGGACATAAATAAATGCATTTTGTTTTTACTGTAAAAATAGTTGTTTTTGTTGCAACATGCTATGGAAATCAAAATCGGTGATAAATATTTCAATTCATTTGTGTATGTAGATGAATTATAATGGAAATAACAATTCTACAAACACTCATATTCATTTTTGTCACCGATTTGGAAAAAATACTTGAATACCATATTTTTTGGCTTGTGGGCTTGATGAAATTTCTGAAAGCACAGTTGGGACAGTCCGTTTTTGGAGGCCTTAATGACTGAATTTTTAAAACCTGTTTCTATGGTAGATTCCTATATGAATATAGTTTACAAGGCCATTTTAATCACTCATTTTTGATATCGTATGAGGAATTTAAGAAAAAAATACTAATTGCCTATCGTAAATCAGCACTCTTAAAACTCTGTCTTTCCAGTTGTTCCTTAGAGTATTTGACTTATCAATTCTTCTTGTATTCAAGACTTGTGTCTATTGGATATATAAAAATGAATCTAATTTCATTTCCAATTTTAATCATTCGAATCTGACATCAAACGAAGAATCTCTTCTTAAAATATCCATTGTTGTTCTAATTGGGGTAATCAAAATGACTCGGTTATGCATGTTGATCTAAGTAAAATTGACATATCATATCATTGATTTTTTAAAACCATTTCTATTGGAGATACACCTTTGAATTAGCTCTCATTTGGCTTTGGAATCACTCAATTTGGATGAAAAACAAAGAAGTTGTGATTAAAACATTGCAAGTTAGCATGATTGGCCACTGCTCTCCCGCAAGTGACAAATAAATTTTACTTTGTTATTTTCTCCATGGATTCATTATACAAAGTAACTAATTGTTGTTTTTTTTACATAATTCTTGAATTAGGAGAGCTTGATCACCTCTCTTTCTCTATGATTTAATGTTTTATTGCAGGTAGACACTCGTTTTTTTGCAGGTCCTAGGAGTATAAAGAAGGTTAATTTATGGACAAGTGATTCTTAAAAGAAATTTTAATGAAACAAGGGAATTTCATCCAATTCATTACCCAACGGATTCATAATAGAAGAAATGAAGAATTGATTTCTATTTGAAGATTCATGTCATGTCACTGCTACCAAAACATTTTTCAAAGAGATCATTTTTTTCCTTGCCTTAACAAATAACATCATAGATATTGTAACTTAAATTATTTATTTACATATTTCTTTTAAATAAAGTGTTGTTTCTTTTCTGATTTCTCTTATATTTTTGTGTTTTAGGCTTTTCCTTCCTTCAAATTGTAACCCATCCTTAGCATCAATGTAGTGAACAACTAATTCGTTTTTTGCGTGCCTACATTTTATTATTATGCATTTTTGTTGTTCCTTTCCGAAGGAACAATACTTTTCCATTTTTGTTGTTCCTTTCTGGACGAACAACACATTTGCATTTTTTTTGTTCCTTTCCAAAGGAGTAGCACTTCCGTATTTTTGTTGTTCCTTTCCGAAGGAACAACATTTCTGCATTTTTGATATTCCTTTCCAAAGAAACAACACTTTCACATTTTTTTTGTTCCTTTCCGAAGGAACAACACTTCTGCATTTTTGCTGTTCCTTTCCGAAGGAACAACACTTTCACATTTTTGTTTTTCCTTTCTAAAGGAACAACACTTCTGAATTTTTGTTGTTCCTTTCCGAAGGAACAACACTATTACATTTTTGTTGTTCCTTTCTGAAGGAACAACACTTCTTCATTTTTGCTGTTCCTATCCGAAGGAACAACATTGCCGCATTTTTGTTGTTCCTTTCAATGGAACGACACTTTCACATTTCTATTGTTCCTTTTAAAGGAACATCATTTTCACATTTTTTGTTGTTCCTTTCAAAGGAACAACACTTTTTGGGGTGTATTTTTTGTTGTTCCTTAAAACGAAAAACACTTTTTCACATGAATTTTTTTGTTGTTCCTTTCAAGAACAATAGTTCTTTTGGGTGTATTTTTTTGCTGTTTCCTACAGGGAACAACACTTTTTCGTGTATATTTTTGCTGTTGGTGTGCATTTCCTTTGTTGTTCCATACACATAACAACATTTTTCAAGTGTTTTTGCTGTTCCTTCAAGGGAGCAACACTTTGAGAGTATTTTCGAGAATAACCCTTCCTTCCTCTTATGGGATTATTCCTAGTTCATCTCAACCACATTTTACTGATTCCCTTTCATGGCATGAAGTACACTACTTTTATGAGGATAAGAATTATGGATTCTATTAAAGCAAGTTAATATCATTCACGTTATGATCTTTAATAGGACATCTCCTTGATGATAGATTATTTTCGAAAGGAACACAATTATTTATATACTAATTTACTACATCATTTTCTATTGTACATGATATGATTGGTCATCTTAATACCATGTTAGTTCCGCCCTTCCTGGTTATAATCTTCTATGTATGTACTAAATGAGATTATGGGTATATTTTTTTCTATTGACATGTTCAACTTCTTCTGCCATCCCTACTCTTAAGGAGTATTGATCGTCCCTCTTTTTATCATAAAAATGTGTAATAACAACAAAATTTTGTCTATAGATAGAGGATAGGGGTCTCATTACAAGCCAGCCTACCATCTTCATAAAGTTGCAATAAAGTGACATTCCCATTATGGCCACCACACCAGGGTTATGATCCATTGGATAGCCAAATTATCCTTGGAATAGGAGGTCTCATCACGAGCTGGAGTGATCACTTTTGCTACATCCTAGTAAATAGCAGTGTGTTTGTCTAGTTACCACACTAGTACACTAGTCTCTTCTATAGAACAACACTGGAAATCTCCATTTCTAAATTCAGGATCCTGGCTCATATGGGTTAAAAATCAACCTTGTCGAGGTTATGGACTCCTGTTGGTAGTAGAGCCTCTGCTTATGGTATTGAAGTTATATCTTATCGTCAATTATTACTATAATAACCTTTTATTATTCTTTCCTTTTATCAGAGAAGTTATTTACTTAATTTTTTCCCTGTTTTGAACCTTTACACATGAGAAATTGATTTCAGATCAATTGCATCATTTTAAGCTAGAATACCATTAGCAAAACATATTTTTAGCATATTGTTGTCATTTTTCTTTTTTTGCATAACTTATCATCAATCCAAAGCATCTTATCTCTTATTCATAACTATATTTACACACTCTACTCTCATTATAACCATAACTCTTGTCACCCTATCATTGATATGTGTACTCTACTTCATTTACTGTTACATTGTTCATTTCCTTGCCTTGTCGTCAGCATAACACCTTTCATAGGCTTTATGATCATGGAATCCATTTTCTAATTTGAGGGGGAATGTATGAATTATTAGATAGCATGTGATATAATTATTGAACTCTACCATAACTTGTTGACTTAACAAAAGATTAATATTGCATGTATACAAAAGTTTTTCTGATTGAAATTTTTTCATGCATCTTATCTGTTGCTATTCAAAACTAACACTGTGGATTCAAGAACATTGTATGCCAAATAGTGATTTGTTTACAGGAGAACAACATGTATGGGGGGGGAACTCTATTCACAGCATGACCACACTATTGCAACTGGCAGAAGTGTCTCGAGCAATTCGCACATGTGAACAATTGTTCAGACATGATGTGCTTGCCTGGATTCCACCTTTTGCATCACTTTCAACACCAACTTTGCCTACATCAACTTCAACAAATGCCAGTCCATATATGTCATTCTACATTTTTCTCGGAGGTAAAACTTGAGGTAAAATAGCATAATCTTCTAATTTGTTAAGAATTTAGGAGAATTTCATGAAAATGCATTCAGCATTATTTATCATCCTTCATTCCACATCTTTACCACTTCCCATTTTTTAGAGAGATATCATCTTTTAGTTTGGGGAAGTGTTGCTTTCATTCCTTTCTTTCTTATGACTATGTTTTTATCATCCATTGATCTTCTTATTCGTTCATGACACCCCCTTATTCCATGTTGTTTTACACCAAGCATAGAATTCAATAGATGGTAGCAACCACCTCAATTTGTTTTCTAGCATTACATGAGGGCATGCTAATTCTTCAGTTTGGGGGGGGGCGGAATTGCTACACATGATGGATGTTTT